>JAJONR010008462.1:0-52440 GCA_029582245.1 Solanum etuberosum | reverse complement strand
CCCCCCCCCCCCCCCCCCCCCCCCCCCCCCCCCCCCCCCCCCCCCCCCCCCCCCCCCCCCCCCCCCCCCCCCCCCCCCCCCCCCAAAGCGTATCTTCGTTTACATTAATATCTTTTCTTTTCCAGGCTGGTGGGTGTTGGTGAGGCATCTTTCATAAGCCTTGCCGCTCCTTTTATTGATGATAATGCGCCTGTTGCTCAGGTTTGTTTTTTTAACATTTATGATTTTTGTGACTGATAATTTCCACTAGAGGTCGCATTTAATACTGCTGCTAATATGATGGTTGTTCATCTATACTTCTATCCCATTTCATTCTCTGCTGATTACACCGCAATGTGTAAGTACTGAGATCTTTCTTTTCAATATCCGTGCTTAATCAACTTCCTGAGGGCCCAATTAAGCTATTATAACAGTATTCTAGGAAGTCATATATTTTATAATACCATCTTGGTACTTTATTAATAGAACTTGACCTTATAAAAAAAGCAACCTTTGTAGTACACTTGCTGAAAGCTCATGGAATAGTGGAAGCAAACAAATATGTGAAGCTCGCTATGAAAGAAAAAATAATAGGTAGAATTTGAATTACACATTAGAAAAACACAAATTCAAATATTTAACCTAACTTGAATCCTTGTTATCACTGATGATCATTCAAACCCAAAGACAATAACGGTTAAATCAAAGGAAGAATCAGATAAAGAATATAATTAGATTCAGTTGCAAACAGATTTGCAAGAACCTATTAATTAATATTCCAAACAAGATTCAATAGAAAGGAAGATAGATAAAATCAATCCAGAGAACTAAAAAAAACAAGAGGGAGAACAAAATGAACTCATACAAAAAATTCTACCCTAAAGATTCAAGCTCAATTTAAAGAATAAGATCAATTGGAATAATATGGCCGTTATTACTGTACTTGTTGAAGAGATTAAATATAATCATGGTATATCTTTTTTATCGGGGGTTGAATCGATCATCAGAAGAATTAGGCCAAATATTAGGATACAATATCTACGCTTAGAGTGCTATTCTTTTCTATAAAAAAAAAAAGTCTAACTAATATAATGATGTAATTCCATGCGAATATGGCTACCCGGTGAATATGAGGTCCCACTCACTATTTATGGCCAGGCAAAAAGGGACCACTAGCCTAGAGAATCAAATAGAGAATAGGCCCTGAGTTCACCAGCTTTCCCGAAGATGAAGAGGAAGAAAGGGATCCCAGGGACAGAGTAACCGGAGGAGGCCTGAAATGAAACCGGAAGGGAAGCCACAGGAGTAGGAGTGGAGAGAAAGCGAAAGCGAAAGAGGAAAGGTGGAATGGTTAGTGATGACAGCATAGGACACAAAAAGTTCCTTCTCTCTCTTTTGAATCCCAGGGATTGCCTCTCAATCTCTACGCCTAGAAAGCGTCAAAATTAGGCTAAGCCCTTCAAAATTAGACTTCTCCAAAGGTAAAAACTAACTCAAAATAAGTCTAGGGTTCTAATTATAGTTCCTTCGAAAGTGTGCAAACATAGCTCACCCCCAAATAATTAAAAATCTCACCAGACTTGTGAGGCCATGGAACAGAAAACCCCTTAAGGCCACAGCTTTAAATTTCAGGCCACGGCCTCAACTTTGAGACATCAATCTTGCATCTCCTGCCTTTTGAGGACATGGTTTCAAGCTTGCAGCCACAATTTCAATCTCATTTCTTCCAAGTTGGCTCCATATTCTCTTCCAATACTGACGTCACAAGCACATATACATATTTATGAGGCAAGCCTTTTTGGCTCTCCTCACGAACTTGCGTTTGATCGCTCCTTTGGATGTTATAAAAAGTCTATTATTGTTAGAATGGGCTTTGGATGTTATCAGTTGTGGTGTTAAGACAACAAACGATGTTATTAGTGAGTCAACTCTTTTCTCTCAGATGCTGGAATATTACCCATATTACCTAGGGTCCATGAATCACTAGATTCCCCGATAAAGGAGATATTACCTAGTCCATGAATCACTAGATTCCCTGATAAATGGGCGATTTCAATTCCCCTTAAAATTTAAGTTAATGGCTTAGGCTTGATAAAACTTTATCCCTGCTGTGCTTAAAGCAACTTCTGAGGTAATTCTTTAAATTGTTTGACCCACTGAACTTATCAAGTTACTTTATTGAGATGGCTTCTTTGGCTTTTAGACTATTGTGTTTTCTAGTGTTAGAGAACTTAAATTGCTGAATATTGAGATGAAACTGCTTCAAATGGGAGTGAATTGGATAATGAGGATTCATATATCCAACTCTGATTAGCTCAGGATTGAAGCTTAGTTTTTTGTTGTTGTCTGACTGTTTGGAAATAAGTATGACTAGGCTTTATGCAGGTCTTCATTTTAAAAAAAAATTCAAGTGAACACTGATTCCAATTCACCATTGAACATCAAACTGAAAATCTTTTGTGCAATCACTTGTTTTTTGCATGCTTCTTCAACTTCATTGCTGCTTGGGTATATCTCTTGATGCTTTTTGCATATGGTATATTTTGTGAATGCTAATTCTCTTCTTTTATCCAGAAAACAGCATGGCTGGGAATATTTTATATGTGTATACCAACTGGGGTAGCATTTGGCTATGTATATGGTGGACTGGTAATCTCACTCTTCAGCGGTCAAGTTTAATGTTCTCTTGTGGAATGTGATTCGTTGTTCATACTAATTTTTACTAATGTTCCACACTTTGATAGGTTGGCAATCATCTTAGCTGGCGTTGGGCATTTTGGATAGAGGCATTACTAATGCTTCCTTTTGCAGTTTTAGGTTTATTTATGAAACCATTGCAATTAAAAGGTAACAGTAAATTAGTCTTTTGGTCTTATCCTGTGTGCATTTTCTGATATTTCTTTGAATGTCTATACAGGATTCTCTCACACCGGATCAAAAAAACCATTAACTTCTCCTCTGACTGCTTGCCCAGAAGAAGGTAGTGCCTATTATCATACAAATGTCTATTTCACTTTGTCTACTTAGGCAACAGAGGTCTGTACATCCTACCTTCTCTGGCATTTTGTCGTTGGAAGTTTCTCTGTGCTCAACTTAGTTACTTTGTGAACAAAAATAGTGTTGGAAAGAATCTTTATTTTGAAAGAAAAATATTAAATTGTTATAGTTGAATGGATAAAAGAACTAGGGGCTTAGTGGAACTCCTCAATTGCTAAAATGGAAAGCTTCTCTCTAGGTTTCTTTACTTAGAGTTTGTCCATGATTATCTTTTGTACTAATTAAAGGAGTATAGGATAGTCCAAAAATAAATAAATGTGTGCCAGCTTGCAGTTCTTCCATTTGTATCAGCTTGATAACATTCTTTGTATGGCTTGATATAAATATACTACTTAGTAATATAAGTTGAATTGGTTGGAAAGTAGGTTAGGTGCTTCGTTGACAAACAGTTGTGTGGAGCAATTAAAATAAAGATCTACTCTTGACCCTTTTCATTTACTTCCACCAGATACAAAGATACTTGAAGTGAAAGAACAGTAAGCGATAGCTTTGTATCTGTGAACTTGATCAGTGTTTCTTAGCTTCTCCCCCCTTTAGGTGTTCTGTATGCACTTAACTTGTCGTGGTTTTCTCGATTGAACCATTATTTGACCCCAACTCTTGTCATTAATGCAGCTGTTTTGAATTGTAGCAATGGTTTGTCATCAACACGGGAAGATCCCAAGGATGGGTAAGGCACCTTCATAAAACTTGTGATGTTATTGATGGTCTTAAGACAGCCAAGATCTATCACCTATCCGGGAAACATGATTAAGTATGAGCAATATGTCTTCTGCTTTCACTCAATTGACTTCTTTCTTGCTTTGTTCTCCTTTCTACAGTTCGAAAGGTGCTCCTAGCAATTTGAATGAGTTGGCAAGATTTTGGAAGGATCTGAAAATGCTTCATCTTGAAAAGACTTATGTCATCAATGTCCTAGGTATTTTATTAACTTTTGTTACCTTCAATTTTTTCATGCTACCTCTTCTTTGGATCCCAATATTGGAACATGTTGATGAACCTTTTCTGGATGTCTTTCCTAAAATAAAGAGATCTCACTTATTCTTTAAACTTTTTATGTAAGTTTCTCCACTCTAATTCTCAACTTGAGTGGTTTCTTGCAGGATACATAGCATATAATTTTGTAATTGGTGCATATTCCTATTGGGGACCCAAGGCTGGTTATTACATATACCATATGGTAAGCTCTCAGATCCACTATCCCGCTTCAGAACTATTCTCAAGGGTTAAGTTTATGCTTGCATGATTCTGTTGATTTTTCTCTTTCACTGTCCTTGGTTACATATTTTGGAAGTTGCTTTGTACAAATGAGCAATAACATTCCTTTTGAGCCGAGGGTCTATTGGAAATGGCCTCTCTACCCCACAAAGGCAGGGGTAAGGTCTGTGTACATCCTACCCTCCCCACACCCCACTCGTGGGATTACGCTGGGTATGTTGTTGTTTCTATGTACCAGTGAAATGAGCTCAATTTGATCATGCCTCATCCGCTGACATTCTTTTGGTTTGCATCATCTGGTTATGCTGTTCAGCTTTACGTGAACCAATCAAACACCACAAAAGCATTAAGTACATGTTAGCTGATCTGTAATTGGTGTTTCTGCAGAAAAATGCAGACATGATGTTTGGAGGTATTACTGTTATATCTGGAATATTCGGAACCTTGGCCGGAGGCTTTGTTTTGGATCGAATGACGTCCACAATATCCAATGCCTTTAAGGTGGGGTACTTTGTTCCTAAGATTCTGTTTAATCTCTAGAAATATTTCTCATTTAATCCAGTGTCCAATGTGAAGATCATTCATTATTTGCTAAAATATAAAACAAACAAGACTTTCTCAATCTGGGTTAAAATTATCCAAGAAGAACTGATTCTTTTGACTTGTACAACTCTTGCTCCCTGTTTCAATTTTCTCAAATTCGCCGTTTTTAGAAGGATGATCTATGATGTTCATTTTTTATGTTAATGACATATCTTCTCTTCTGGTGTTTTCATTTGAATCCTTCAAAACCCTGCTGCTAATGATGTCACTATTTTGTACTACAGCTTCTCTCAGTGGCAACATTTCTTGGAGCAATATTTTGCTTTGCTGCCTTTTGTTTTAAGAGTTTATATGCTTTCATCCCTCTTTTTGCAATAGGAGAACTGCTTGTATTTGCAACACAGGTAATTCTATTAATCTAATCCAGTACTCTTTATTGTAAATTTGTCTACTTCTTTGTACAGTAGTTCAATGGAGTTAACATTTGGAAATGATTTCTGCAAAATGGTTTTTCCCTAATTTCCTTGGTTCCTTTACTTTATATTATACATAAATGTGATGAAGTGTGTCATTTTGTTAGGCAAAAAAACGTTATTTAACTACCAAAATTGTTTGGATGACTGGTCTTATCCCCCATACATCCTTTTTTCCATTCTTTTGAAGTTCTCAAAAGAGTAATTGGCTTTCACTTGGTTAAGATGTATAATTAGTTGTATTTTAGGGTTGATACTGTTTGTTTCGAGTTTTACTTCATCTTACATTAAAGCATCTGACTGCAGGGCCCTGTAAACTATGTCTGTCTCCATTCCGTCAATCCAGGTTTGAGACCACTGTCTATGGCGATGTCTACTGTTTCAATTCACATATTTGGTGATGTGCCTTCCTCTCCTCTTGTGGGGGTTGTCCAGGTTTGAGCTTGCTCGTTGATCTTGTTTTGCAATTTATATCTTTATCTCTTTCAAGAGTTCTTTTTTCCGCTTCAAAAGATACAGACACACATTTTATATGAGCTTTGCTAATGTTATACATGGCTTTAATAGGTTAGCGTTGTCCCCATTTTTTATTTTCCTTAATGTTCCTAACCTCATCATTCAGATCCTCTGTTTTGTTTCCCTTTTTCCGGCTATTCCTCTCAATTTGATTCTTGAGCATACTCTTCTCCATTTCTTTCTCTGGCAAACTCCTTCCCATTCCTTTCTCCGACTAAGCCCCCCCACCCACCCACCCACCCCAAAACCCCTTTTTGTTTTTACCCTTTTCTCTTGTATATACACACATTGAAAGCAAGCCTTACCATTCGTTGTGGTGTGCCGGCTATCTGCAGCATTGTCACTGAAGTTTTTCTCCTCCCTGCGGGAGGAGGATATTCGTACCCCCGACAACAGAGAACAGTGAAGCTTCATTCAGCCCGCTTTCATTGTTTATCAAACATTCTAGTTTTGAAGTTCTGTGAGAACACATAATATTTTGTAGAGGGAAGAGGCCTAGTGATTGTTCCCATAGTGCTGTTTTGAATCATCAGTTGGTGGTTGCCTCTTTGGCAGATAATGAATAACGATGGAAATAAGGAAAAAGAGTATGCTTTTGTTCCCAAATACCGTACAATCTGAAATATGGTGGCTTTGATAAAAAGGGAACCATGTTTTACAAGTGCAAGATTGTTCTCTTTCTCCCCTGATAGTCTTCTTTTCTCCTCCAATAGTCACAAGAATGTGGAAGTGCAAGCTGCTTTGTTTGAACAAAAAATCTGTAGTTTAACTTATAGTTCCTTGTCAAAATAAATAAAATATCTAGTTCTACTTATAGTACATGAAAGACATGAAGCATGTAGGATGGTTTCCAATAACTAGTCTAACCGTTAAATTGATTCTGAAAAAGGTCAATTCTGGGTGTAGCCATAGTAAAAGTAACTATGTAGTTGGTTCTTGATAACATTGACCAATATCCTCCTATGTTCTCTTGTACAGGATCGCATTAACAATTGGAGGGTCACTGCTTTGATGTTGACATCAGTTCTATTTATAGCCGCTGGAATATGGTTTATAGGTATATTGTACTCTCATTGAACGCCTCAAAATCCAAATCTTTATCCTTGAAATGAGTCCTACTTGATGTCATTGGCAATACATTTAGGGTGGTTATTGATGATATTTTTTAATGCACTTTTTATGTGTAGGCATCTTTATTCACAGCGTAGATAGATCCAATGAAGATAGTGAGAATCAAATAAGTGATGCTGAGAGAGCAAGGTCACAACCATTGCTCAAGGAGAAAAGTAATGAACCAATTGAGGTCCCTGTTGAATCCTCCTAGTATTTGGTTGTGTAGCTACTGGACAAATGAAATGTAAATTCTTTGGTTCTTTTTCTCTTGATAATAGTTGTTTTTGGGCCTGCTTTTGCACGTACCTCGACTATTTCACCTTTGTACCTGCCACCTCCCATTGGCACATGTACCATATAACTCTGTCCTCCAAGGCTTAATGTAAATTCTTTGATTCTTATCTTTGTTCATATAGGTGAGAATCATCAAAAGAAACTTCGGCAATAAGGTTTGTATACCTCATAATTGACCACATTATATTGTATCTCATTTCTATAGTTCTATTTTTTGCTTTGTTTTTTTTTTAAAAAAAATTCCTTATATTAGTAGAGAAAAAGGGAATAGGATGACTTCTTATCGATTTTGTTCATATCAGGTCCTAAATCAAAAGATTCTTTAAATATCACAATTATCCCTTCATAATTATATACAAGCTTTAACCACAACAAAACCTCTTCACATACATTACATTTAAATAACTCTTTTAAATTTGGTATTTAGATGACATTAGCTCCTTAGAATTTTCATTGCGTAATAAGATTATTGATATATCTAATATCAGCTATTAGATAATTGATCATATTATAAAACATTGCAAGAAGCTACACAACACTTAAATGGTTAGAATGGCTTAGCTAAAGGATAAACCCAGTTCTAATTTTCAATTGATGCATTTGGAGAATGAAGATTAATTCATATATCAATACACCTGTTTTCGTTCTGGATAACTTACAAACGCTACTGGATGAACAAAATTATTGATAATAAAATGAAAAACAGTAACTTATAACAACAACAAGTCTTAAAAATATGAATTGGCTTCCACCTCAGAAGAAAGAATACAATCATGGGGACAATTTCCATGTCCAGTTTAGGTTACAAGCTGGAAAACTAGCAGGCTTAAGCTCTATTAATCAGCATTTATACAAGTGAAAGCTCACCAGCAGCGATTGACCTCTTGACCAGCTTTGCCCAAGATTCATTGGTTTCCGTAATGATCTTAAGAGCGTAATCCTGATAGTGCAAGGTAAAACGATCATTAGCACGGTCATCCAGAGCAAGGGAGAACAGTAATACAAAGACTAGACATTTTTATCCAATAGAAGGAGATCTATAGAATGTTATCAGGATTACTAATTACCAATATAATTATTATACTTTGTCATTGTGTGCTGCACTGAATCAAAGCAATTGCAGGATCTTGCAGTTATATATGAAACCACTGAAGGAGAGGCAAGAGTCATCTTATATAACACTGGGCATGCTAATTAAGCAATTGCCAATTTTCTAAACATTACTATCATGTCTGTTGGAAAATTTATGTTAGTTCTGTTTGAAAGAACCAAGGGGAAATAGAAACAAAGATCTTCAAATAAATCACATTTAACCAAAAATTCCTATGAAAGCAATTACCTTGTTTGCTGGCTTGTTGCCAAGAGCAAACCTATTAGCAGGTTTTCCATCAGGTATCTTATAGTCTCTAAACCAGTCCCTGATTGCTGTGAGAGTGCCCTGAAAAGTTCACAGAATTAATTCAAACAATATTGACAAGTTAACAGGAAACTAATAAGGAGCTTGCCTAATAAAAAATCCACACACTGATTCAATTCACTACTACTGCTAGCAGAAAGGACGATAATAGAAGAATTGAACTGAAAAGGCTTAGCTCAAATGATTAGACTGAGATGCTGCGACCAAAAGACCAGAGTTTCAACCCACATCAGCATCATGTTGTGGGCATTACTCAAAACACAGTTTCTCAAACAGGCTTGCTTCTCTAGTACTGTTAGCATCCAAGAGCATTTACTTCCTTCTAGAAATAGCAAGAAACTAAGGAACTTCATTCAGCAGGTTAAAGTGGACCACTAGTCTCTATGTGGAATCACTGCTATGTTTTAGTACCATAATCAAGAACATTAGAACTTATCATTACATGTATACTGATATTAACAGTAAGAATCTTAATCAGTAGCGATAAGATGTGCCAAACATTTGGAGTAGTGAAATTCCAGTATAGAGTTTATCTCGACAACATGTCAAGCAGTGAGATTAGGGACAACACCGTTACTTCAAACAGAAAGGTGACTATCAGCAGTTAGAGGTATCATATAACCCACAATAATCTAAAGGAGGAGTTACTAGATAGGCATGATTTTTTTTTCATACAATGTGATAGCAAAGGTAACAAAATGAGACTAAAAAGAATATGGGAACTTGCACTATTTATACAAAAGTTTTTGTCTCCACAAAGCAAGTTATACCAATGTTACTATCGGTTGAGGAAACAAAAGCAAGATTCACATATATATAGTATTTTGCATGCCTCTGCTATTTCTTAGTCAGTGAAACTAATAGTTGATAGGGAAGCCAATATCCTATAACGGCCGCTTCCACTCATTGGGATCTTCGTGTCAGTGCTTACTGTCTCTCATTATCATCGCAACTTTAATGCTTTTCCATAGCATTGCATAGATAACCTTGAATACTGCTAACTTTCTTTAACGCCTCTCAATCCAACAAAGTATGCAGCTAATTTCAAAAGATATCAAGATCACTTATTTTTTGCATATAGTCTTTCTGTTATTTCTATCGATGTTCCTAGGAAATGATCAAGACTTCAAGCTCTAGTTAGCTGGTTCTTATGATAAATTTACCCAACCTCTTCATTAAAAAATGATAAAGTAACCGTAGAAGACTTTGCAAGACAAGTCTTAGGTAAGCTAACAGAAAATTGAAAAGGAGATTCCAAGATAATTATCTTTAACTGAAGAGGCATATCACAGCACAACAAAGAAAGCAAGAGATAGAGAAAGAGAGAGTGATGCATAAATGTGTTGCACAAGCATAAGCAGTGCGAGAGAAAGGAGAGTCAACAAAAGATAGCAGCTTTATTGCCCTTCAAACATACCGGAAAATGTTTTTCCACATCATCAACATCATTAACAAGTGAAGCTCTTGGATCGTCTAGTGAAATAGCAACTATTTTCCAGTCAAGTTCTCCTTCATCAATCATTGCCAGAGCAGCTAAAGGTTTGACCTTCAGAACCTGGCCAATTTTACCTCGGCTTTCCCCAATCTCAACAACATCAACTACAAATGAGAAAAAAACATAGAGAGATTCAACTAAACAAGACAATCTCTAACACCATTGTTTTTCCTATTCTTTTTGTTTTGATAGATGGACCAGAAGAAAGTTGTTAACTATTTAGAACTATGAAACCATACCAGGGTCATTATCACCAAATGCCCCCTCAACTTCAGTGTTCGCGAAAGTAGGATCTTCCCATGTTTGAGGAAGCAATCCATAGTTCCAGTGAATATTATAACTGAGAGATGCATAAGAAATGCATAACATCCAAAAAAAAATTAGCAGACATCAGAAACTAGACAACTCCAGGCAGCTATGACAACACATCATCAGTGATGTACAAATCTCATCAGTCTAAGATTGAGAAGCGAGTGTATCTGTGGTTGCTAAACAAAAAACATATGTAACAGACCTAAACGTATTGACCCACAGAAAACTGCAGTTAACTCATAAAGACAATTGCTTGCAAATGACAATAGGTCAAAATCCCACGCCAACTAAAAGCGGAATGGGTAGGAAACCAAGAAGATAATTACATCTGACAATGTAACATACTAAAAGAATGTTGAAAAGTGGCATAATAGGCTTACGGATAGTATCGAAGTTTCCCCTTCTTCGTGTCTTGTTTAATTGGAGTGTGTTGCTCATCTGTAGCAACTTCCATCTTTGCACTTGATTCTTTGGGGATCTCAACAACAAAATTGAAAACACCATCACCCAAATGTAGTGGTATGTCATGCCAAGGGGATATCTGCACATTACAAAGACATGATATAATATGTTGTAATTATTGTTCCTAGACAGACCAAAAGCTCTGTTTTTTTCACTTATCGTTGACTTCCCTTCTTCGGATCATTGTTAAACTACAGAATGTGGAAATGTCTCACTGAACAAATTTCATGGATAACAAATCTCGCAATTAGGCATTTCATCAGTGTGTCAATCCATCAATCGATTACACCTCAATCCAAGCTACTAGAGGCCAGAGCTAAGTGATTCTCTGTAACTACTCCGCTCTATTCAGGCTCATTTCACAGAATAGTGAAATTTCCAGAATACAATATCCCGATAATGAGAAATCCACTGTCAAGGTAGAGACAAGTATTTACCTTTTTGCCGGAATTGTCTGAAAAAAACACACGGTAATCTAGGGTTTCGGGCTGTCCTTCTTCTATAGTCTGAATCTGGGGATTGTAGATTGCACTGCAAGTGAAAAGACGCCTCTTTTGTACCGGTCCGTTTCTGAAGCAAAAGCTGAAATTGTTGGGCCTTCGTAATGGACCTTTCGATAGGAGCGAAGCCGTTAAAGTGTTGCTGGCTGATACCATGACTCTTGCAGCCGCCATTGCTGTTTCGCTGGCAAGTGTTCAGTCCAAAAGGGCAAGAGAAATTATTGGAGAAGATAAAACAGTGAAAGTTGCTAGTGCTGCTGCTATCAGCCTATCACTGCCTAACATCAACCACAGTCCACATATATACAAATGGACTGGTCTGATTTGTTTCCTACAATATTCCTTTTTTTTCCACAATGATAGGACAATATTCAGGAATCTTGTTTACTGGTTCAATTTTATATAAATAATTTAAATATATATATATTTAAAGTTGAAAGGCATAAATACAAGTATTATTTTTTACCTCTTTGTCTTTTGTATTTCTCCCCCCCCCCTCCCCCCTCCCTCCCCTTTTTTGATTCTTTTTTTCATAATATATAATCATGCCTTTTTAATTTATGATAAGTGCGCAATCAAAGTTTGAGCCAAAAATGTAATAGTAAAAGCAGTTTTTAGCCAAAGATATAACGCATGGTAAACCTTATCCATTTTAAATAATTTAGAACTTTGAGGTATATTTAACCTTCTACAAAAGTTAGAAAAAATATCTTGTATATTTTGTAGAAGAATTTCTTATAAAAAGCATATATTGAATTAAAAATAAATTTTATGTTAGTTGAATGGGATGCCCAATTCTTTATTTGGATTTATCTTAGTTGATGATCCTTATTAAAATTCATCGCGTTGAGCGCGGCAGCAGCCGTAAAGTAATTAACACACTAGAGTAAATGATATCCACCTTCCCCAGTAAATGCAAAAGAAATTGAATGAACTATTACTAACCTCAACACTTGGATCCAGAATTTTCTAATTTCACATTATCAATGGCTTCATCAGAGATCGAGATCGTTTCCGACTCCAATGATCAGCAAACTGCTGGTTTTCGAAACCCTAACGAACCAGCCATACTCGATGTTTACTCTGCTTGCGCTTACGGTGATTTTGACAAACTCCGGAAATTCGTTGAAGTGGACGGCGTTTCCGTATATCAGCCGGACGGCAACGGATATTACGCGCTTCAATGGGCGGCTCTCAACAATTTCGCTGATATTGTCCAATATATCATCGAGGTATTGTCATTTGGCTTTTTATTAAATGAGGATCGAGTTTTTAATTGTTCATTTGGAGGTAAAGTATGGTGTTTTCCACTGGGTGGCGTGTGTAGCACGGGGGAAATGTCCATGCGACGGACAATTCGGGACAGACTGCGTTGCATTGGGCAGCAGTGCGGGGATCAATTGCAGCTGCCGATGTGTTGTTGCAGAATGGTGCGCGGGTCGAGGCGGCTGACGTTAATGGTTATCGGGTAATATATAATACTTGCTGTTCATTTGTAATGTCCAACTAGTCATATTTCCGTTATTATTGTTGCTATTTTCAATTTCATCTGTATAAGTTGGTATTTGCAATACAAGATGTAGTTAACTTTTCTAATTAACTTAGTCTCCTCGCGGTTTAGGCTAAGCTGGAACTAAGTTTTTTTGCATTGGTTCCATGATGGAACTGATAAGGCTATCCTTGAAGGTTCTCTTTTCAGTTATATCAACTGTTGAAGTATGTACTTCCTTTACAGGCAATTCATGTTGCAGCTCAGTATGGACAAACAGCTTTTGTAAATCACATTGTTGCAAAGTATCTTGCTGACCTTAATGTACCAGATAATGATGGGAGGAGCCCTCTTCACTGGTATGATTAGTACCCCCAGTATTTATAGACTTATAGTATGAGTTTTCGGTTTTGAGTTGAAAATCCATCATCTTCTCGATTTTCAAGTGACAAATCTCCTATGACTCTTTGCTATATTTTGGTTCTGATCTCTGGATGTGATTGTGGTCTGTGTTAGGTTCATGGCAAGTTCACTTGTAGTTTTATTGGGACTGAAGTTATCCTTCTACGTATAGATATTTCTTCTTGCCTTGCCTGAGATCTGGCTACTTCCCTAATCATGAGTACTTAATAAACAGATAAATTCCAAAATATTCCCCTCTTTTATTCTCAGTTATTTAATTTTTGTCTTATGTATCTCACTGAACAATGGTAAAGAAACTAATTATTTTGGACACCATTTCAGCTGGCTTCGGGCAGTCTAGGTAAAGTTAATTAAGTATGTGATGTGAACGTGAGAAATTTAAGCGTCAAATATTTTAAATATGTTAAACCACAAATCTTAGGAGAAGATCCTGTACCTCTCTAAGTAGAAGATATACCGTCAGTGAAGCAAAAATGTGAAAGTTTTACATGTCCATGGGAGTTGCTCTAGCCTTGGTTACATTTAGAAATACTAAGACTATCAGATCACAACACAAAAACAAACTCCATATATTTCATATATTCCACCATCACATATAATAGATTCCAGTCATTCAACATACAATAGAAAGTACCAAAATAGTTCTGATGACTAAAAAGGTCGTAAACACTACACTGTGCCTTGATCTGATAAGGATGTGTCTTCCTCTTCCTTTCTGATTTCACATTGTTCGAATAAAGGAGTTGATAGGTTATTTGGTCAGAAGTTTGTTTCTTACAAAGTAACTCCCAAACTTCTTTAAAAGATCCCATTTAATAAGCTACAGACAGAAAACTGGGGAAGAAGTGTTGTCTTTTAGTTGTAGAGTGGAGAGTAAAGTGATGAAGGTCCCAACTCGGTGGATTGGTATTGCACAGGTCTTAGTGGTGTGTAACATCAGGACTCAAGTATGGCGTGGATATGTGAAGTTTGATGTCCATGTTTTCTAGCTTTGGTTATAGTTGGATTGGTAATGTTCCCTCTTTATTTATGCTTGCTCCTAACTTCCTGTTAGTAGTTTCATCTTAACAAGTCTAAACTGCGAGACTATATCATTGTTTGACATTGTATACCACTCTTGATTCTGATTTAGTTTTTAGTTTTCAAGCTTTGGTGTGCCTTTCTACTCTCAGTATCTTAAATCTTTTATTCCTGGTATTGCATGCAATTTGGGGCGTTCCGTATTCCCTATTGGACATTGAAAATTTTGTTTTTATCAAACGGAAGGCAGAGTTCTTGCCCTCTGGTGTTGGTTTGTGGAATTTAAAAATGAATGTTTTACTGAGTTGATCTTCATGTTAGTTCTTTATATTGTTATCTCATTTCTTAGCTGCAGTTATCCATTATGTTATGATTTCTTATAAGCATTTTCCCTGGCATTTCCAACTTAGGGCTGCATACAAGGGATTTGGTGATACAATTAGGTTACTTCTATTCAGAGATGCTTTCCAAGGGAGACAAGATAAAGATGGTATGTTTATATTGAATGTACTATTTTCTTAAATTCTCTTGGTGTAAATGTAGTGCTTTTGCAAGTTGGGGAGATTTTTGCTTATGAATGTAGCCTGCCAATCATAGTCATTAATTATGATAATTTGATGGAAATGGAAATAATAGATGCAGCACTGAAGTTGGTATGTTCCATAGTTAGTGTTGCTTCATAGTCAATGTTATCCAACAGTTATGGTTGTGTAATTATGTCTTGTAAAAAAAGCTTGTGTAAATATGAAATGCAAGTTGCAGTGTCTAATAATTTCTTCTCTCGTCTAAGTTTGATTACAGGTGGAGATTCTAACCATCTTATTAGTAGTTTGTTTTCTGGTGCTTCTTTTAATAAAATGATGGTCTACATAAATTTTACACTTTGTTAAAGGAATGAGTTTGTGTTTTGTTAGTTCTGGGGAAACTTCTGTTTAGTAGTTTAAAGCAACAGTTTGAAATTGGGGTCTGAATGTCCCTCCTTTTGCTTGTATCTTCATGAACAATGGACAGAAAGAAAGTAACATTGCAGGACTTTTTGTGAAGAGTTGTATATTGTCTGTCAAGAGTATATACTAAGTGGAGAATGAAGTCCAGAACTCCTTTGAGCAAGTCTCTTCTCGTTGATATGTTGAAATCAAGTGGGATTTTATGTGTTTTTCTGGAATGAACCTTTGAAAGAGGAAGACTTAGAATGTGGTTTGAGGTTTTTTTCCTCCTTTTGTTGTGGGATTGCTTATCATTCTTCCATTAATGTATGGGTCCTGTATTTCCATTTTGCAGCATTCTAAGATTTTGGCATGGTCATATCTGAAAGTTTGGGACTAAGTGTCCACTGGCTTCATGTGTTGTTTAGTTGCTCATTTTTTCCTCGGGGGTGTTCTGACCATGACTGATGTGAATAATGCTTGGTTTTGGTGATCTTATTTTTTTAATTAAATTTTACTAATTGACCATTATAATTGCTAGTGAATAATGCTTTATCTGGAAGAGGTTTTGGTTGATCTTATTTTTTAATTAAATTTGGAAAAAAGGACAAATATACCCCCGAACTATTGTAAATGGTATGCAATACCCTCCGTTATACTTTTGGGACATTGGTGCCCCTGCCGTCCAAAAACTAGAGCATATATACCCTTTATACTAACGAACATACACGTGTCATAATCTTATCCACCGACCCGACATTTATTAAATATCAGATCGACGGATAAGATTGTGCCACGTGTCCCTATTTAGTCTTCCGTAAGAGTGAAGGGCATATATGCTCTAGTTTTTGGACGGCAAGGGCACCAATGTCCCAAAAGTATGACGAAGGGTATCTACATACCATTTACGATAGTTCGGGGGTATATTTGTCCTTTTTCCCATTAAATTTTACTGATTGACCGTGATAATTGCTATCTACATACATCCGGGCGTCAAATTATTGTTTAGAGCCACAAACATAGTTGTATAATGCTGATACTTCAAAGGTTTGCAGGTTGCACTCCTTTGCATTGGGCAGCATTAAGAGGAAATGCAGAGGCTTGCACTTTACTTGTACATGCAGGCACAAAGGAGGAATTAACAGTCGAAGATAATGCAGGACTTACTCCTGCAGAGCTTGCATCTGATAAAGGTCATCTGCAAATAGCACTTATACTTGTAGGTAACTCTTTTTATAGAAATTATCTCCTTGTATATTTGTGTGTCTGTCCTTTTCCTTGTAACTAGGTTTTTTTTTTTTTTAATCCTTGCTGATATTCATAATTTTCATGGATGCCTTGGATTGTCATGAATTTCACGTCTCAAATAAATACCTTTATAGATGGTGAAGAAGGTATTTTTGATGGACTTCCAACCTGTCCTGCTATTTAATTGAATGTTTCTGGATTAATCTTTCTTGAGCAAAATGCTCCATACAAGTGGTTTTATTCATTTCATTATGAGAGGACTGGATGTCTAAAATAATGGGGCACTTAATTTATGATTCCAAACGGTAAAAGCTTCTCCTAATCTCAAACTTATAGCAAACCTTATAGTTCATGATTAAGTAATGCATGTGAGCATGTTGTATGGTAGTTATTAGAACACATATCTTGCTGTAGTTGTATGACTCTAATCCCATGAGCTTTTTATTGTGAAAAAAGAGAAGTTAGAATGATGAAGCTCGTAAAGCTTGCAGAGTAAGTTTTAGTTTCAAAATGTTCCTTTGCACGAAAGAATGATTGCCTTGTGAGGCGTGAAAGAAAATGTTGAACTATATTTACGATTGCGCAATGAAAGAGGGAATGCCTGCAGTGGTCAGTTCATTCTACTATTTTTCTATAAGCTGCTCTCAGGTGCTGTTCAATCTATTTTATTAGAGTTTCAACATCCTTCTCCCCCAAACAAACTCAAAAATAGGGGAAAATTAGCAATTAAGATAAATTATGTTATCTGTAATCTTACAATTTTCAAGTATCATGCTGATTTTTCTCTCTATCGTTATGCAATTACTGTTTCTCATTTTTGTAGCAGTGTCTTGAGGTTGGAAGTATTTTGTCTGAATGACAGTTTGAAATCCAATGTTGTGCAGTCTAATGCCCAACGGTCACAGAGAAAGCAGTGGAATGACAAGATTTGCCCTGCTAAAATGGGGCATAAAGGTTATGCTCCAATTCTATTCTCCGTTGTTGTTGTCAACGTCATTCTCTTCATCAGTTCAGTCCTCTTTGGTGGGTGATGGTACTTCTAGTGGTATTTCTTTTTGTTCTTTTAATTGGAGGCACCACTTGCTAATTGTTACTGGATCTTGTTTTTGCTAGCTCCTGGTCTTACAAAAGTTACTGCTGTTGTCGCACTTTGGGGATGGACTGCTGTTTCCCTGGCAGTTGCCGCACTCCTAGTGTTAGTTCGTTGCAGTAGGTAACTTTTTCCTGTTTAATTACTTGAGTGATTGAGGCAGCAAAACCCAACTTAATTTACTATGATATTGTGCTAAACGCCTGAACCCCATATGGTATTGAAGTCAATGGGGATTTTTGTGTTTTTTATTCTATTTAAGCAAATAATAAATGTAATCAGAGTATGGCAGTGCCTAAGGGTTCCGCAGTTCAGAGTATGAAGCACAAAAACTTCGAGGCAAATGTAGCATTTGATACTGGTATAAAGTGCAAATGTTGCTTATAATCTGTTATTTCCCTTTGCCTTATTCTACAAACTCTGTAGTATGATGCACAAATTTGAAGTATGTACTAGATGAGGAACACAACACTCTGGAACGCCGACAGCAGTCACTGTCATAGAACTGCAAATAACTGACATGTTTCCCGGCACATAAAGTTAACTTGTGTGATTCAGTGATCCATTAAACCCATAAATTTATGGAAGGGAAGTTAGATCTTTCCAAACTGGATTTTGATGAAGTTGAAGAAAAACTGATTCTTTAAAGCAACAGGATCATTTGTTCTTAAAGATGCTTCATCTTCCTTTCCCTTGTTTCCCTTCCCTTTCACCATTATCATTGATGAACCATCTACTCAATCAGTCTTCTCTTTCTTGTCCTTTATATCACTCTGATCCCTAGAAATTGTTATAGATTTTTTTGATTTGTCCTGTACAATGTTGGATTTAAATGAATGGGCTTGTTTATCTGGTAATATCCTAATTTTGGCCCTGAAAGCTATAGGTAAACATTTTGTCATACGTGTTCTTTTTGTTTAAATATGTCTGCACTTAGCTTCTCATGCCTTATGGAGCCAAAGATGATTGTTACATTTTCTTTGCAGTAAAGATCCAGGTTACATCAAAACCGGGGTTGCTGGTCAACCTGATGCTCAGGTATCACTCTCATTTTGGAATTATTCAACAATGATTTTAATGTCCTCTAATTTACTTAATGATGTTAGTTGATTTTTCCAGGATCCACTATTGAATATTGATCTGAACAATACTTCCAGTTGGACTGGGAACTGGTCTCAGCTTTGTCCCACCTGCAAGGTTTCTCAGAAAACCTAGTCTTTTTACTACAAGATATATTCTCTGTTGATGTTGCATTTGTATTGCCATGTTGATTGTTGAACATTTTTATGCCAGATCATACGACCTGTTCGGTCAAAACACTGTCCTACTTGCAACCGCTGTGTTGAACAATTCGATCATCATTGCCCTTGGGTCTCAAATTGTGTGGGGAAGGTATGACTATTTAAAAGCTACTAAAGGGACATAGTATGCAGTGTACAAAAATCTGCTAGCTGTTGATTTTGTCTAGTTCTTTTTTTCTGTATGCCTGGTTATTCCTTTTGTTTTGTCCTCTAGGGAACCTGTCTGGTTAGATGCGATACAAATGAGTGTTAGTGGGTGTTTGAACATAAAAATTGTGAACTTTGGAAAAAAGTAGCAGTATTTGTTTTAAAGTTGAAAGTGGTATTTGGAAAGTGGAGTTGTGTTTGGACATGCATACAAATTGGAATTGTTTACGAATTTTTGTGGGTGATTTGGAGTGAAAATTGTTGAAAACAACTTTTTGGAGTTCTTTGAATTCTGGAAAATTGCAACACTTCTATGTCCAAACTGTTTTCCGGGATAAAATTCTGGAAAAAGTGACAATTATCCATGGTTAACGGGCAGTATTTTGTTGTTTACTTTGTATTCCAGTTCATGACTCCTATGTTTTCTCACATCTTCAGTAAACTATGATAATATTACAGTACTTACATAATCGACACTTCCCTTCTGAGATTTGTCAGGCATCAATTTCATTACTTATTCCTGTTCTTTCTTTTGGCTGTCTTGCATCACTTTGTTGATTTCCTCACTAAATGCTGGTTACAAACACTTCTTGCATATTCGAAGTTGTTGGAGTTTTGCAAGTATTTTCCTAATTCCTGTGCTTTTGACCATTAATTCATTATTATTTTTGCTGAACCTTGCAGAGGAATAAGCGGGACTTTTTCATTTTCCTTTGTATGGGTTCTTTGACATCTATAATTGGTGCTGCAGTTGCTCTTCAAAGTATGTTAAAAGCACTTTATCGTTAATATTGATAGTCTTTTGAATGCTACCGGTAGCATACTCTAATAAAGTGACACTGGGTTGCTTAAGACAGTTGGAACCGTTTACCTCTTGCAGGAATTTGGACATCAGTACCATTGTTGGTAGCCGATGAATCGTGGTTACATCATGTGTTCTTTGCGTATCCTGGTGTAATCGCTTTTCTGTTCATGGATGGGGTTATTCTAATTGCTTCTGTAACTCTCTGCGTAATACAGATATCCCAGGTATAGATTAGATTTCTTGGTTTTCTTGTCCTTCTTAATCATTAAGCAACTGAAGCCTATAGTTAGCTTGCTCATGATTCATTTTAGAAGCACTTCTACCCCTCCCCCCAGATCTGATGAATAATGCCCTTGAAAGGGAATGAAATTCCCCAAACTAGTTGGTATAAATGAACCAAATCCCATATATATCAACAGTTGTATACTTGCTTCTGAAACCACTGTAGGTGAATTACTAAGCACTCAAGACTTTCCAAGGAAACTTAAGTTTAGCTGCCTCATCTTCTAGTGTTAGTAATAGTGAATTTGGAGCTATACTCAGTAAGATCATTGATTGTTTAAACAGTTCTTGACATACTTGAAACAAGTCCCAACGTCTTTGATGCACTGGTGCTGGATATGGAATCTGTGGGTAGTCCTTTATGTAGTCTAACTTGACTGACGTGAATTCACCTCTTGTGAGAACTTTTAAAGAGAAAAAAGGTGGCTGGGGTTTATGTATCGGCTTCCCTCACCTTTATGAGGGATTTAGTAACTTGCTATAGTATTTAAGAGATGTATCTCAGTAGGGCATCAGTATTGTAATGCAGAGGAGCTTTCCTTTATGAAACTCTTGTAATTGACGCTATGAACCTTTTCCTTCCATGCAGATAGCTCGGAATCTCACAACAAATGAGATGGCAAATGCTGTGAGATATGGTTATCTTCGTGGTCCAGATGGGAGGTTCCGAAATCCCTATAACCATGGATGTCGAAAGAATTGCTCTGATTTCCTTATCAATGGTTACACAAATGATGATGAGATAGCATGGCCACCATTGCAGCACGTCGCAAGCTAGCAGCATTTACAATCCCTGCTTGCTAAAGGATGCATATAATACCAGACCCCTCCAGATGACCTCTTCAGTATTTGTGAAGGATCCTAGGGGCTTTGGTTTTTTTTGAGTCTCCCAATGTACCAAAATAAAAAAATGCAAGGGGCTCTGGTTTATTTATATTGTTAAAAATACATCATCCCACAAAAATATAGAGGGGGAATCTGCAACTCTTGCTGCATTGAAACTGATACTGTTCTTTGTACATCTTTACATATTAAATGTTCGAATGATGAGAAGACTTTCGACGATTAATGGGAGGAGTATGAGGCGAATGTGTGTAGTATTATTAAGAAGAAATTTCACTGTAATTTTATTTCATACTCTTTTACCATTACTTGAATATCCAATATTTAATGATGGTTTATAATTACTGTATAAGGTCAAATATGGGTCTCCTATCTTCATCCATCAAATTGTTTACCACTTGGAGCAAACACAATTTGAATTATCAAATGTGGTCCCCAAAACTAAAACATTACAGTAATTTTTCGTAAACTTGGACCACACATTAGATCCAATTTGCTCCCATTAAATCTCTGTTTAGACAGGTCCCAAAAAGGCATTAACAATCGAAACTGGCCTCCTATACTTGAACACTGCAACATTTATTCATTATTTTAACTTTGATATGTAAAAAGCTCGAAGAACATACAATTTCAACTTAGACTAGCTTTAGATGTCCAAGTGAAAATAAACATGCACAACTAGGAGATCACAATTCGGAAGACCTTATTGCACAGCTCGTTGAACTGTCAAACAAATCAACTTTGTTGGATACCGCTAGGCCATGTCTGATTCTTCACTGGTTTCAGAATGTCTGTGATCTCTGATAATGTTTCTTCATCCATTCCAGCCGTTGCTAGTTCTAGGGCAGCTGCTATATTTTCCTCCACCTTCAAGCAAAAGATATATCATGACAAAAGCCAATATAAAGCCATCTAAAAAGGATGCTTAGTCTAGGCATTCAAATAAACATTGCTGCAAATTTTATGTTCCTCAAGCTTCCGGCTCAAGCAGACTTCCAGAAAGGACTTGCAAGTTAACTAGTACTCGACCAAACAATCAACTATTCCTTAATCTAAATTAGTTATGGTCAGCTATATGAAATTCAATCAGCACTCGTTTCTGAAAATGAAATGAGAAAACGACATGCATACTTCTAATGTATAGCTCGTCCTGAGAGTGACCAATCATCATCTATGCGTCTGTTTTTAGGTGTTGAATCGAGAAAGGGAAGTATGACCACACATGCTTTGGCAGAAAAGTTGACAAAGAACAGATGTGCGAATTTGGAAAAACATCAGACTGCAGGCTCATTCTTCTGTCCCTATTCACTTGCACAATCTTATTGTCCTGTTCAAAGGGGTCATGATTTTCTACCTCATCCAACTATTTTGTCCAATTTGTAGTCTGTATAAGAAAGCAAATCCATTTTTCATCTGTCAAAAAAATAACTTTTCTGTTGCCTACTCTTTTTCCTTTGAGCAACATAGTAAAGCCAGCCAATCCTTTTTAGTGACACATGTAAAATATAATATCAAAAGATGACATGGGATTTATAAATGAAGAATCAGATGTAGAGGATAAAAATCGGTGAAAAAAGATAACCTCTTTAACAGACTTCATCCCCACTAGTATGGAAGAAATATCGGTATTTGCTAAGCTGTACTGCAAGGCTAATTTTGAGATACTCTTTCCCTTTCCTTTGCAGTGATCAGCAGCAGCTCGGCAGGCAGCCTGGTGATGCAAATATGCAGACATTTGAGTGAGTAAGAAAATTAAGAAAACACTCAGTTTTATTTTGGGAGAAGATTCAGGAAGAAGCATTGAAGAGTGGAGAGAAGAACAACTTCGGGAGAGTGGATACAAACAAGCACAAGTTGAAAATAAGACATCTAATATCACAAGTTAGAAGCTGTCCATGGATTTAAAAGTCAAGTGCTCGATTTCAGTGAGATCTTCTATGTGTTGTAATTTCAATATGCAATATCTTGAAGGAGTTCAAACTTTAGTCTGAGTACAATATCCAAACATTCAATCTTCATCTATTGGCAGATCAGATGGGAAGAAATGAATACATTGCAGAGATGCCGGGGCGGCTCTAATAAATCGGTGGCCTAAAGCCAAATCCAAATGGAGAGGCCTTAAATTCGAATATATATTTTTTATGAAGTTTATTATAGCCAATTATTTAATCTTTCTTGAGACATAATACTCATAATTTGTCAAACTTCTATTACTTCTTTGCTCTTTTATGAAAAGTTTTTATTTTCTACAAACAATACTCGATATTTTAAAAAAAAAAATACTTATAACCTTTTTTTTTTAAAAAAAAAAATGAGGCCCCTCAAATTTTGGGGCCCAAGGCAATTGCTTTTTTTTCAAAGCTGTAGAGCCGCCCCTGAGAGATGGTACAACATAACAAATCTAAAGCAAGGCACTTTTAGCAAGTAATCCATACTCTTATGGGATAGTATTAGTAAGGGAGAAAAATGAATTATTGACCTTAAGTTCAGAAGAAGCAGGGTGCCACTCTGGACCACCAGCCTCAGTAAGAAGACCCATTGAAAGAGGAGAAGCACTGATCACTCCCACACCCTTGCTCTTCAGGTATGGCAACAGATCCTCCAAAGTTGAATCGTTGACACTGTAGTGACAATATGACAGGATGACATCAACTGTGCCTGGAGGGACGCGATCAAGCACATAAGTGAATATCCCCAAAGGTAGGCCGGTTATACCAATGAAACGGATCTTTCCAGCTTGCTTCAGTTTTAGAAGGGCGGGAAGTGTCTCATTCACAATCTGTTCGAGACAAAAATAAACATCCACTAAAACTCCCATGCCAAAACTACATATTTCCACAAACAAAATTGTGATAAAGTGGGAAAGGAGGAAGAAGGGCTATAAGCTTTACTTTTAAAAACAAAGACTACCTCTGGATAATGTCACAAAGAAAGATAAGATTTTGAAAACCAGACATATCAAACACTGAGAACAAATTACGTAGTTTGATGTGTAATCAATATGACAAGTTGAGGAAGGAATCAAAAGAGATTTACAAGGCTAACATGTCACTTGGCCAAACCTTATGAGGAACTCCCTTCAATCTGAAGGAATGACAAAATTCGAACTACGAGGATCAAAATATTTTAATATGCATCAGACATTTACTCAGTTAAGTAAAAGTAAATGTTACATATTTGGAAACAATATAAAAAGTCTTACAAAATCATGATCTTTTTTATCATACATATTTACCAAGTATTTAGAAAAAATGGTGTTAAGAAAGATTCCTAGAATATCAGGTAGAAGAATCAAACCTAAATGATCAATAAAGCACCTGATCGAGGGACCCAAATTCAATATCATGACATTGTAACATATCAATATAATCAAGCTGCAGCCTCTCCAAGCTCTCATCAATACTTTTAGTCACTCTCTCAGCACTAAAATCAAATCCCTCTTTGTACCTCCCACATTTTGTAGACACAATGTACTGATCTCTAGGTACTCCAAGAGCCTTCAAAGCTTTCCCTAGTACCTTTTCCGATAACGTTCCTCCATAATACCTGAAAAGTCACCAATTTTAAAAAAGGACCAATAATTTCAGTAGTTCAACTATCATTTCCGAATTAAACAGCAAAATGATTCAAGATGCGGATCCAAAATTCAAATCACTTATGCAGATTCCCCGTCATTCACAAAATTCAAATAGTAGAGGTTGATCAAAATTTTAAATCAATGAGGGCTGATAAGACTGCATCCACTACTCAGAACACTAAATGCAGATGTAACTCAAAATTCATGCTTTTAAAGACGAAATTCAACTATATGTGTATTTCTAAATACATAATTATCTGCTGGATAACTTCGGTCTAAAATAGAAGATGACAAAGAGATAGATTATGTACGGGGAAGTGTCAAAGAAATTGACGCCGAGGTGAAAGGCTTCCCGGACGGCGGCAAAGGCGTCTTGTTCGGAGACATCGCCGAAAACCTTGCCGAGAGGAGAAGCGCCGAAGCCGACAGAGCTGAGTTTGAGTCCAGTGTTGCCCAGTGGTCGGAGCTGCAATGTCTGAGCTGCCATTGATGTAAATATTAGGGCTTTGAAATATGAAAGATACTCTTCTGCTTCAATAAGAAGATGACAAATGTGAGTGGATGAGTGACGTTAAAGAAACAAGAAAATCATAACTATGGAGTATTAATATTTACTAATAATATCGATATTTCATCGAAATACTCCTATCTAAAAATTAAAAATATCACCACCACCCCTTCCCTTTTTTAGGATGTTAATTCATTTACTAGAGGTTTTGGATACAGAGTTTTGGATTTAAAGAAAATTCGGTTGGGAGCGTTACTCCCGAATGAACTTTGTTAGGTACGATTTGAATTTAATTGAAACTCTAATGCGAACTCTGGATATTGAGTAGGAAATAATTTTTTTTTAAAAAGTTTATGCACTTATTCTAACTCTATTACAAACTCTGGACATAGAGTAGAAACAAATAAAAAAAGTTAATGCACTACTCTTTTGATTTGTATTTATCACCTTTTCCTCTTTTAGCTTAATTAAATTAAGGTATATGCATTTATTCTTTGATTTTGTTTTAATCCAGAAGTCAGGCATAATGAGATTTTACCAAATCCCTAAAAAAAAAACCAACTTTATTCATTCTCCAATATTTCTTTTGATTTCCTCTCAATACACGATTTCACTAGAAAGTTGACGTATATTAAATACATTTTAACGTATCATTTATTATATTCAATTACGTATTCAATGATTTTAACTGCCTTTTTTATTTCTTGTATGAGCAATTAACTTTCATGCATGAAAATGTACAATTTATTTTTTATATTTAATGAATTAGAACTCACTTTTAATGTATTCAGTAGTTTTAATTATTGACATAACATTTTGTTCTTTGTATTTCTTTATATGAGCAACTAACATTTTTGTATATCATTTATATTTGCTAAACATTATAAGTAATTATCACTATAATATCGAGTGTTCAGATAATTCCCCCAATTGAAACTTTATTTGAGAACTTTGTTGTGGGCCACTAATGGGCCTGGGCTATATTTGATTGGACAAAGATCGTTCGGCCTGCTTGCTCTCGAAGGTAATTTCACAGGCTCATTTGTACTTTTACCACTAAATTTTGCGTCGATCTTTAATTTATGTCTCTCGTAACAAGTAATTTCTTGTAAAGCATGTAGTATATTTTTATGTTATAATATCTCATACATTATATCCAAGCTTGACTTCAGTTTCTAAAAAATCTTATGTCCTGGCATAAGTTTGATTGCCAAAGGGCAAAAAATTTATGAGCAACTCATTTGAAGGAAAAAACGTGCAATTTTATGAATTTTAAGGTATCCTTTTTGGACACCATTATATAACTTATACATAATTTTAAAAAATAGGAAAAACTACAGAATATAGCAAACATCAATTTATATTTAATGTATATAACTACAGTTTATTTTTTTATGCTATATGGATATACTTATATATTAATTAGCAAATTTAATTAAACATGAATTGTCAGCTTTTAAAAAAAATTATATGTATTAAATAATTATTAAATAGGAAAGATATCACTACACACCTAATAAATGTCATATGCACGTTTTATGGTGTTATGTTCTCCATGCTTACCTTATTCAATGTTTTTCTCTTTCAATATACATGTATTCAATGTCTCTTTTTATTATCCCCCCCCCCCCCCCAATTTCCTTCCAATTCAAGATCCTTTGCATGATTGTAGGAACGATATTTTTGTGATTCATCTTCATTGGGTATTTTCTAATTGCGTTATTTTCTCGTTTATATGAAGTTTATATTTGTATACATCTATATGTTTACTTAGTTTTCATAGGGTTTTGTTTGAAGAAGTTATTTTCACCAGCATTCAAAAAAATATTTAATTATGTTAAAATTCACTTTGATACAAATGAGGTAATACATCAATACATTTCCTTCTCTTGATTACACACATATAATAGTATTTGAATGTTGAACACTGTGGAATACATATACATTTGAATACTTGTTATTTTTTTTTATAAATTGTCCAATTGAAAATACAAGTGCATTTGGATACATAAATACATTACATAGATTTGAATGTATACGTATACAACGCATCTATCTTTTTATAGAGTGAAATACATATAGTATAGTTCATTGTCATTTTTTTCTAGATTGTCCAATTGTATTGATATATTAACACAATTGTGTTGAGCAATCTTAGGGATACAATTATGCTTGTCATGGAGTTCACATATTTGAAATCGAAACAAAAAAGATTCATTCACAATTACAATGAATAAACTTCAGCCATATAAAATTTTGTCATGACTAACTTCAGACATTGTATATCAAATAAACATACAAAAGATTATACCTCATTCTCAAGTTTTTCTTTTTTCTTTGTGAAAAATATCCAAAGCTTATTACTCAATAAAAATAAATATATATTGTCAAACAAAATATATGGAGAATATAGTAGTAGTAAGAATTAGTGGATGGATACATCAAAAGTTGAAGGTGTAAAGGTCCAACATCACAGGTTGTCATTTGAAATGTCTGTTCATCTATAGACTAGACAGGAGTACTAATATATGGTGGATAACAGTCACAGATTAATGTTAAATCACTCATAACTACCCCACGAACATATTAATATTCTCACCATTTTTTTTTGACAATTTCTTAATTCTAACTTTCAAAATGACATGTTCAAAAATACAAGTACAAAAGTCTCTTTATTTTATTTTTAAACTTTGTGTCAATTAAAAATTCAAATCAGACAAACAAATTAAAACACAGGATACAGAATGCTTATAAAATATTTTCCAGCTATACCTATCATGCTATGTTAAGACATTACTTCATTAATCCACTAATGTTCTTCAACAACCTTCTTGTTTTATATATACTAAGCTACTTGACAGAAAGAAAAGAAGATAGGCTTTTTTTTCAAGATTCTCCCAACAAATTTTGAGATTTTGTTTGGATATTCTAGAGCTAATTATTGTTACTTGTTGGTAGTACTCAGCCACACCAACATTTTAAAAATCTCTTATTTCGATTAAGTTGTTTTCATGTTCTAAAGTTATGATATTTTTATCATAGATAAATCTCGATTAATCGAGACAGATCTAAAAAGAATTCTCTCTCATATATATATATAAGTTAACTGAATATGTTGTTTTAAACTCGAAATATGCAAAGAAAATTAAAATGTATAATAATATAAAAAATCATACCAGACGAGATGATGAGGGGAAGAGACTCGAAAACACGTTCTTAGAATAAGGAATATGTGAAAAAGTATATATACACAAAAATTCTAAATCAAACAAGTATAATTTTTTTGGATACAAAATACTTTTTCAAAGTATATCTGACAAACGAATATAATCTCATGACATATTGATATCACATATATATATATATATTAAATTAAACTGACACTAGTAATTCTTTTACATACCAAAATACTTATCATCAAAAGGAAGAAAGTGTGTATAATAAGAAAAGTTGTACAATATTTTAACCAATACGTGCACAACATATTTTCACTAGTTAGTATTTTATAATATATAGTATTGATTATCAGTTGGCCCATATGATAGAATAGTGTTGTTGTATAATAATTATAATACTATATATACACTTAATTACTTTTCAAATACTTATATTTTTTTGGTAGGTCGTACTACATGTGCTTAATTATTGGTTAATTTTATTTTCTTTTATGGAGCAGTAATTTTTATAAGTCAAATGTTCTTATCAAAGTACCGCAAAATATGGAGGATGATCTTTTTGGATTACGACATAGGTTGTGGGAACATTATAGTAGTTGACGTAGCAGCCAACATAAAGAAAATTGAAAACTAAAATCTAAAAAAAAAAAATTAAAAAAATACAATTTTGTTGTCAAAATTCCATTGGCTAAGTGGAGGAATAAGAAATATTATAGAAATACTAGTAGCCTCAAAAGTCTTTAAAATTTTGAATAAAACAAAAAAAAAAAATTTATTTAAATCTTAGCTTTCACCAGCTTAAACGTAGCAGCCAACATAAAGAAAATTGAAAACTAAAATCTAAAAAAAAAAAATTAAAAAAATACAATTTTGTTGTCAAAATTTCATTGGCTAAGTGGAGGAATAAGAAATATTATAGAAATACTAGTAGCCTCAAAAGTCTTTAAAATTTTGAATAAAACAAAAAAAAAAAAATTATTTAAATCTTAGCTTTCACCAGCTTAAAAGATCTACTAGCAATTTATTTATGTTCATACAGAAAGGTGTTGAAAATTGAAATATACACTAATTATTACTAATATTCTATTCCACAATAATTAAAAGCCGGTTCACATCAACAACCCGACCCGTGAAGAAAGAAGAAAAAGGGAGATAGTGATACTTATAACAGTAGTATATATATGAGGAACAAAATTCATTAATGGTAGCAAAAAGTCTCCAAGTTTATAGGAGATTAGTAAAAGATTAGCTTTGTCCTGATCTTCTCTTAATTAATTAAAGTAAGTCCCTAATTCCTTTAATTTCCTTACATATTATACTTTTATGTATATCCATTTCCACAATTTAATTTGGATTTTTTTAAATTTTTGTTCAGGATTTCTCCGCTTTGTTTTTGGGAATTTTCAAGAATTTCGTAATTTATAAGGTACAATTCTATCCACTAGAGCAAAAAAACCTTTTAGCGAGAATTGAACATTTGCTTGGAAATACTCGATAGAATTGCCACTAAAACCTAAAATAGTCAATTGTGGGTAAAAAATCATTTTTGTTGTAGTGAAGGTGTAGTTTTAGAGCCCAAACTCTTGAAAATCTAGACAATTTTCGCGAGTTTTTTCAAGGTTATTGAATTTAGAATTGAATATTTATATTTTTGTTGCAGGAAATGGAATATTATGGCTTTAAGCAACAATGGCCTATTAGCTCATATGATGAGCTAAGTGCAATATCTGTAGCAACTTCATTTGGTCATGAGAATAATTTGCATGAATCATTCATCTCTCATCAGCCACTATTAGGCCATAAAAGGCCTATAGAATTGTCCCAAATTGTTGAAGAAAGGCCACTAAAGAATTCCAAAACAAGTCATAGCTGGAACAATAATATTGAAATTGACCAAATATTGAGCTCACAATCTGTGGTTTCTCCCAATTATTCCCATTTGATGAACTCATCAAATAATTACACTAACCAACAAGTTGTGACAATGAAGCCCAAAGAGGAAACAACTTTGTCATCAAGCAGTATAACTTTTGCAGCTGATCATTGTCATAACAATATGGTTTGTCATCAAGATTCTTTTGCTAATCAGAATTATATGATGTTTAAGGCTGCTAATAATTCATGTCAAGGTGCTAATAAGAGTGTTAGCACTAATGGAAAATTAACACAAGCTCAAGATCATATCATTGCTGAGAGGAAAAGACGCGAAAAACTTAGCCAAAGATTCATTGCTTTATCTGCTCTAATTCCTGGACTCAAAAAGGTACTAATACACTTTTATCAAGCTTACGAATATATTTGATACGAAGAAAGTCATTTTATTTTTTATTTTTTGAAAGATATGACCTATGTTTGGAGTTTGTGAATGCTTGCAATTAAAATGAAAAATAAGTCGATAATAAATTAGCACATTATATCGTGTGATGGTGCTTAATTTGATGAATTTTCTTAGTTTTTAAGATTGATAGTTATGTGTATCAATCTTGAAAAGTAAGTGTTGGTTGGACCAATAATAATGCTTAGTCAAGAATTCCCAAGGAAAATGACTTTCATTCAAAAGCGAGAAATCCATTTTCCTTGAAATATTTTCCAAAAGCAAATACCAAAAAATGATTTATTTTTCAACTTGGACAAGCTAAGTAAATTAGGATGATAGACATCTATTTTTATTAGTATAATGGACAAGTAAATATGATTAGCGGGAGTAATATTTACAATTGTCCTATATAAAATAGCTATACTAAAATTTTGGTATGATGAATAGATGGACAAGGCTTCAGTTCTTGGAGATGCAATAAAATACTTGAAACAACTTCAAGAGAAAGTGAAGACACTTGAGGAGCAAACAAAGAAAAAATCAGTGGAATCTGTTGTATTTGTCAAGAAATATGAACTTTATGGAGATGGTGAAAATTCTTCATCAGATGAAAACTACTCAAGTGGTACTGTGCCAGTTTATGAGGCACTCCCAGAAATTGAAGCAAGAATATCTGAAAAAGATGTATTAATTAGAATCCACTGTGAAAAAAGGAAAGGAATTGTTGAGAAAACAGTTGCTGAAATTGAGAAACTTCATCTATCAGTCATTAATACATGTGCCTTGTCTTTTGGAACTTCAGCACTTGACATTACCATAATTGCTCAGGTATATTGTTCGTTTTTACTTGTTCACTATACTAAAAATATTTTTTTATTTTTACTAGTACACTATACATATCAAAGACAAAAAAAAATTCCTGTTTTACCCTTAACGTTAACTATTATATATATGTATTTCATTTATTATTTTCTTAAGGAAAATGTAAAGCTCATTATGAATTAACAAGTGAACAGAAAGACTATTGCTTTGAGTTTAAAGTAAAAACTTTTAAACAATCAAGTTGTTTGTATATAATGTACATAATAATAAGTAAATCTCTATGACATATGATTAATTTGTAACATGGTTTTAAGAATGATGACTAATATGCTATTAATAGTCTATTACAATTTAAACTACATTGATGTTGTTAGAGAAATTTCGTACTATTATGTGAACATAACTTAAATTCTAGATTATATTTTTTGTTATAACTTTAATTTTATACTTTACATGTGGTAATTAGGTTATTATTTTATTTTTTTCCTTTTCAAATTCTTAAAAAGGCTTTAATTCCATGCAGATGGATGAGGAATTTGCAATGACAGTAAAGGATCTTGTCAAGAATTTGCGCTCAGCTCTCAAAATGTTTATGTGAAGGGTGTGATCGATTGAACAACTTATCGTAATTTCTTTTTAAAGTGTTTGATATAACAAAAGTCATTTTACCGTTCTCTTTTTCCAGTTCCATAATTGGATGTTTAGGCTTGTGAGGTCAAATTCACCCTTTTTTTTCAAAACCAAGTCCTTTGAAGCTTGTTTGCCGTGGGGCTAATTATGTCATTTTGTAGGGAGGATTTTTTTTTTAACCTCTCATTTTTGCATGGTTATTAACCATGTTCAATTTATCCACCTATTGTAAAGATATAGTTGACCCCATGGCTTAGGCATTTTTTTTTTCTCTTTATTATAAATATTTTTCCATGAGGAAGGTTGAGAAATTCAACGTATACCAAGTGGTTAGAGAAAAGGGACAATACAAGGTTTTATTTTTTTAGGGGTGAAATTAGGCATCAAGCTTTGTATCATTAGTTTGATTTAATTTGTCAATGTTTTAGAAGTCCTCTTAAAATTATCTTTTAATTTGGAGGGTTTCTTTTGTTGTTATGTAATCTCACTTTGGTTTATGATATGGAATAAAACCACATTATTGTCAATCTCTTAATTCTTTTTCTATATATTTAAAATAAAGTTGTATCATGAATTCATAATGCCCATTCCCCTTTTAATTTGAGTTATTTTTTCATCTTTACCTTTACCTCTAGAGAAAACGAAATATATAATTGCATTCTAAGCTGTTGTTTTTACCATTTAGGTGGTAGAGCTAGAGTTTTAATTACATATTTGATACAATTTAATAGTTTAGACCAAATTCAGTATTTATATTATGAAAATTATTTAATAGGTACAAAATTCAAAACCTAAAGTAAATTACAATCTTTTTTAGAATGTAGAACTCGTAAACTTAAAATCTTAGATCCACCCCGTCCCCCCACCCTTCTTCTTTCTATTTTTTAAAAGTAGAAAATTAAAACAAACTAAATAAAGATCTTAAAATCGTTCACATGAAACATGATCTAGGTCGACTAGCTATGGTAGAGTAAATTTCGTATCATTAAGCATACACCTCCAAAGTATCAAAGTCGCATTATGGTTTTGCCCTAGAAACTTGAAACAATGGTTTACCTTCTTCAGACATGTGTTAATCATGGCCTTATTGATTTTCAACAGATATCTATACTCTCGTGTAATATAATAGGTCTAAGTAAATGACATTATATGTCCTCTTCATTGGTAAACTACAATTAAGTAATTTATCTTCTTTTTTTAAGAACGATAAATAAAGTGGATCTGAAGTAGTATCAAATTAATACATTTTTCAGTTATATAATCAACTCTACAACTTCTTCTTCGATAAACACTAATTTTTTTATTGAATTTAAATTATACTACCCCGTTCACTTTTAATTATCATAGTTTCCTTTTTAGAGTCAAACTATAAAAATTTTGATTAACATTTTACGATGTATTTTTTCATTATATTGATATGCAAAAAATTGTAATTTATAATACTTTTCGTATAGTTTTTTAATATTTATTTATTTTTATTTAAAATATCGAATAAATATAATCTAATTTAATTTTGAAAATTAATCAAATTGACTTTTGAAAAACGCAATATGACAAATAAAAGTGGACGGAGGGAGTAAAAATCTTGTGTCGTGCTGACTACAATGTGACGTCTATGCTTCAGCCGAAATTTGAACATCAGTATATTATATTGTATCTCATGTCTCCACTTTCCTTCATAAATTATACAAAGTCCAAAACTTGTTAATTGTTTTCTTAATTCGAATAAACTATTTTCATACGACGTTTTCTTGCAATTTTTGCCATATTAAATAATTAAGGGGCCATTATCTTATGCTAATCAAACTTAACTTGTCAGATTAATGTGACAGCCAACAAATGGATAAACAGTTTGTTTAATTAAAAATACTTAAAGACACTAAGTGAGATTAACCCTTTACCAATTACCATTATGCTTAACTAATAGCTAATTAACTTATACTTAATTAACTAGGAATAAAAGTTGGTATAACAATGAGTCCCTACAAGAGATCGTAATCTTTCTTGACAAATCAAGATTCCACGACTTTTCTTTATGTAATGACAATTAGTAGGTAGCTAATTAATGAACAGGATAAATTATGTGTGGAAAATAATATGATACGTACATACGTAGAAGTTGTTTAGGACTTAGGAGATTTTATTCATTCTAGGTTTTTTTTCCAAAAAATAAAAATAAAAATAAATATATTAAGGCATGTTGTCACTTTTTTTTGTCTTTTTATAGGCAAATGTTGAAACTAAAACAGATAATTTTTTGTAGTTGGTTTAGCTAATGACAATATTCAAGGCAATAATTGTACTTAAGCTTGGAAAACATGTATTATAGTTGTAATAATTAAGATCCTTTCTGATTAAACTGTACTATTTTTTATATGATCTTACTATCTATCAAACTGCTAAAAAATGATCAAATTGCTCAATTTACAATTACTTCCCATAAATTGTGAAAAACTTGCCTATGCGGAAAGAGACTAGTATTTTCTTTGTTTTAATTTATCTGTCATAGTTTACAATTATAAAAGTTTTCATTAAAAAAATATTTTTAAAATAAAAATATATTGTTCTTTATTTAACAAATTATTTTTAAAAAAAATATCATGAGATGAGAGGAATATCAAGATTATGATTAAAGAAATGATATAAAGTCGATTCATATATAATATACTAACAATTAATATATTTGATATCATAAAAAGGTTTCGTTAAAGCGATTGATGTTTTTTGTTAGTATTTTTATATTATTTCAGGGTGTGTTTGGTTTGAAAGAAAATATTTTCTCAAATATATATGCATATATATATTATGTTTGATTTTGATAAGTATATTTTTACTTTTGTAGGATCAAACTGAATATGTTATTATTAGTGGTTGGTTAAATATTTTTCTAAGAAAATAAGTTATTTTATATTTAAAAAAAGTAAATTAAAATGAATTTCTTAATGAAAGTAGAAAACATCTGTATCAAATATGAACTCTAAAATAAAAATAATGAAATAAACACATGAGCTGGATTCCTAGGTTTTCAGGAGTGGATCGACTAGTTTGTATCAACAACACAATAATACTCGTATACTTTATTAATTTACACACAAAATAAATAAAAAATTAAGAAAACTCTTAGAAAAATTTTCCTATCGAAGACAGTCCAACACACCCTGGGGAGATTCTAGAAGGTCAAAAACAGCAAATGTGTTTGGGTAGAGAATTATGACCAAAGGTTTATACGTGGCAGATTAAGAGAGCACATCTTCTATTTTGGCATTTATTGACAGAATTATATTACCTTTTATATCACTTTTTGACCACATTTATGGTCGGTCACTTTGAATTAGGTGGAAGAAAAGCAGGTGAGTATTTATACTGCCAGAGTTTCAATAGAGTTTAAAGATTATTAGTTTTATATTTTAAAAAAATTATACGTAGATATTCTTTAAGTGATGACCGTGATATAACTTAAACTCATTACAATATTCAATAATTTGATTTTATCAAACACTATACGTTCTAAGGCTCTTTAGATTTTTATACTAATGATACAAGGCATTTTTAACATCATGATACAATTCTATCAATTATAACACGTCATTTAGCATTTTGCATGGTTTCTTCGTTTACCTGTTATTAAATTAAATTTAATATTTTGTTATTCTGCTAATCTTAATATTTGAAAAATAAAAAAAATACACGAATGTGCAAACATGTTGGACCAGAGTTATTTGGGCTTTGATGGGCCATATGTAGGATCAAATGTTGTTGAATCCAGTCCAAAGTTACACGTTCAGAATGTGTGTTTAAGCCCAATCAATAAAGGCCCAATATTGTGCAGAGAGCCGAGCCCCTATAAACGTTTAAGGAAAAACCCATAAATCTTATTCTAACTTTAAACTTATAAAATGTTAGAATCACATTATTTCTTTCTTGATTTTGAAATTTTATCAAATTTTTAACTCCATAAATCATTCTTTAACTTCCACTAGTAAATTCTTTTTCAAATTTCAGTAGTGTTTGTTGGATTTGTTTTGTGTTTTAGTTGGGAGCATTTTTGTCCAAATTTTTATCATATCAAAAGAGTGACTAAATGTTAATAACATATCAAGTGAAGGCTAGTTATTATTTGATAGCAGGTATTAGAAAACTCTCTATTAGAAATGACTATTTACCTACTTAATCCGTTTTGAGGGAAGTGTACGATAGACGAGCGTCACTATTTAAGATATATAAAATATTAACATTTTTGTCGCTTTAAAATCAATTTAATGTATTCGCAATCAAACTTGAAAGAATATTAGCTTGAAGTTTAGCAACATTTTATCATTGTTTTGCATAAAAACTGGCATGCCAAGATCAAATTAAACTTCGTATAATTTTTACCTCAAGTTGTAGAATAATTGGCAAGTGAAAATTGAATACCTAAATTTGATGCATTTTTGTGTGAAGTTCGCACTAAATTTCACATTGCTAATATGGTGCGAGAAGTGAACTAAAAATGTAAGATAGATAATAAACTGATTTTTTTTTTTTTGTTTTTTTCATTCACTTTCCGCATTGGAGTTCAACTAATTCCGATTCACACTGCGTAGGGGTAGTGCTCCCTACCAAAAAACTTTTCATACACAACTCAAACTCGAGACCTATGTTTAAGGGAGGAACAATCCCATCTTCTGCACCACGTAGAAAAATTAAAAAATTCGTTAGTGTGATTTTCTTCAATTATATTTAATTACAATCAATAATTTAGACACAAAAGGTTTCGTGGTGTAGTTGGTTATCACGTCAGTCTAACACACTGAAGGTCTCCGGTTCGAGTCCGGGCGAAGCCACTTTTGTTTTTCTCCAAATCAAATTGCCTACCGAACGACGTCGTCGGTACCGTCTACAGGGTCCCACCATATGAAACAACCGCCATGTCATTCATCCAATTATATTCAACCCACATCAGATCCTCACCTCTCATTGGTCGAACCATTCCACGTCATCATCACTCTCGATTCTCAACCACGAATTCCCACAAAAATCAATTAAAACACATCACACCCTTTTTCATTCTAAATTAGAAAAAAAACAAGAAGAAGAATCCATCTCTTAAGCATTACTTGAGATTTGAGAATTTCCCATTCTATTCCATTATTTTTTTGAGGAATCAAATCTCGTTTTCATTAGAATTTCCAAGTATTTATCAATGGATTTGAGACGATCATCCCGTTGTTGTTATTTCTTTGCCATCTTTATTCTTGGGATTGCTGTTCGGTTTTCTCCATCTGCAGCTTCCGTCGCTGGCAAGGATATTAATCCTCCATATCCTAAAGCTATTTCTGTAAGTCATGAACCTTTTTTCTTTTCTTTATTAATCTTTATCTATAATTGTTTTCTTACCTAATGAGAGACAAGATTGATTTTGTAATTCAAGATTTTCTTGGTTTTCAATCATGTGAAACACACCAGAAAATGAAGGCAAAATTGATTGTTTGGATCTTATTAATTATAGTAACATCAATTAGGTGTCTAAAGTTTTAAATTTGTAGAGATACATCATTGTTAGTCTGTTGTGATTTATTTTGGTTTGGTTAGACTGGTTGTGTTATGGTAACAATGCAATGAGGCAGATCTTTATACGTGAGATTTGGTTTACGGTTTGTTTTTTTGTTTTAAAGTTGGGATTGTTTTTGGAGTTTCTGACTGCTGATTTTATTTTCTGCTTGTTTTGTAGGACTTGAAGGAGTCGATTGTAAAGGGGTTAGGTTTTCAAGCGGAGGATTTCAAGATATCTGGGTTTGATTTGAGGGATGCTCTTGTGGGTAGGTCGGTGTCGTATGAGTTTGATGTTGAAGTTGATAATAAAGTTATTCCCTTGAAGCTTTTGGAGGATGTGAATAAATGGGAATTTGTAGATTTGCCCATTTTCCGGGTAGAGAAAGGTGAAGAAAATGGGTTGGTTGAAAGGCGGACATTGGAGAATCAGGTACCTGTTTTGGCACCATTTACTTTGGCAGGTCCCATGGAGCTCTGGATCCAGGATGCCAAGGACATGAGAATTTCACTACCTGTAAGTGAAACCTTGCCTTGAATTTTTTGTATAATACTGTACATTATGTTGGAAGTCTTTTAAAAGTTAGCTTTCTTATTTGATATATTCAGCAACAATTTTGCTTGTCAATAGTAAGTACTAAGTACCCTCTATAGAATTGTTGAATATTTCCCTCCTAATGAACTTTAATACCTTAGGATGCATGGTATTCCTATGTATGTTTAGTTTCGAGGGGCTCTTTTGTCGTATTCCTTTTCTTTTTGGTGTTTCAAGAGAGTCCTATTGCTGTTTACCCCGAAAAGAGAGTCTTCTTTTGCTTAAATAGTTATTGAATGACCCTATGTTCAATTGTATGCTTCTCCGAGCTTTAAGCTGCAAATCAGTCTCTTGGTGGCAGTGGTCTTCCATTGTTTCATGTTCAATGATGCCCTTTGCTCTTATTAATAAGCATTGATCATGTTGTCTAGGATCTTGGTTGTTGTAGGTTTTATTGGATAGAAATGTGTTCCTGTCTTGTTGGTGGATTTAGCTGAATTACTTTGAGTACGTTTGGCTGACGTTTTATATCTGTCCTGGGAAATAGAGAGTCACTCTACTGAAATCTTGATTCCTTTGAAGGCGATGGATGTAGCTTAACTATCCAAAGTTCACTTACATTGGCTTACTTGTCAGTGTGTTTGATGTGTTGATTGTCTTTCTTCAGTTAGTTGTCTGCACTACCACTTGTCTAAGTAATATGAAAATGATTTGAAGTTTTAATCGTTCTACTTTCTTGCTAATTTCATGTCACTGATCTACTTTGCTTCTGTTCTCGGTAACGACATGCAGCATGATGTGGATGCTGGGGAGCTGAGGAAAGTGATTTTAGCCGATGGTGCTGTCGTTACAGTCAAGGGTGCCAGATCTGTTAGCCTGCGCCACCCTATAGAACTTCCACTGCCCTTCAACAGAACGATAAATGGGTTTGCCTCTGGTATGTTGGCATTGGCTGAATATCTACGTCAAGCTTCTCTCGCTCAAGAGGGACCTCTCCTCTCTCTTCGAATTGTTGGTCCTACATCTCTTACATCCCCCACCTCACCATCTGCCCCTTCTGCAAACAAACTTAAGCTTAAACGGCTTGCACCTGGTCTTGTTGAGTTGTCATCAGTATCAAAATTGAAAGCCATGGACGCCATCTCCACTATTGATCTCCAGGGAGAAACCACTGCACTTCTTACACCCAATCAATTCACTACATTGTGGCCTGTTACATCTATCAATGGTTCAAACTCAAACTTGCTTGGTTTTGAGGCCTTGCTTTCTAATATACTGGGTCCTAAAGCAGGTAAAAAGGGTTCTTTCAAGTTGCTGAAGGCAGATGCATCAGCCCAGACTTTTGTGAAGATTGGTTTTGGAGTTGAGAAGAAGTTGAAGGAAGGAGATGGGTTCAATTTGGAGGGTTATCCAGAGTGGAGAACTAAGCCTGAAACAGTAAGGATGCATTTTGAAGTTCTGGCAAAGGTAGATGGGGACAAAGTTGTCCCAGAGAAAATTGTGCAGGTTGATCCGATAACTATCGAGGATACAGTGGCACCCAGTGTGCAGTTGGGCAATGTCTCCATGTCAAAGACTCCAATTGTTCACCAACCTCCTAACCCATTCACCTTGTAAACTGCTTAGACGGGCAAGATTTTTGTTTGAGCAAAATTGTATAGATAAATTGCCCTCTTCTTTTGTCCTCTGTTTTTATAGCTATTACATATGTCAGGTGCAAAAGATACCTGACTCTCTAAGAATTCATCAAAGAAGTATCAGGAATATATGCCAGATCGTTTTGGTATTCTCCACAATTTTTCTTGTTCTCTTCGTGTTTAATGTCTTAAAAGTTTACAGATTTAACATGAGAAAGCTTTCCATCCAGGAGGAACAACAGAAAGAGTTTGTTTTTTTAAATTTTATTTTTATCAAAACTAGCAAAGCACATGAAGCTTACATTTCGAATAATATTCATTTCAGAGCGAGAAAACGGAGATGCTCTTTATTAGCATAGTACTTGACAGACAACCATTTCATTTCTAATATTTACCAGACAATCAGAAAACGTATTACTGAATTTGAAACTCAATTCTAATTCCTGATGAAGGAAATTCCTTTCTGAATGCTCTCAGCAAGCTCCTTCTTGGCCTTCTCCAGTCCAATCCTGTTGGAATTTACTCAGTCAGAGAACTAACTTTTCTAAGATCCGAAGAATTACAGGTCAAGCCTGGCGTTCTTACCTCTCATACTCGTTTAGGGGACCAAGTTGATAGACTTCTTCGGCTCCAGTACGGCCAAGTCGTACTTTGGAGGCAAAGAAAGGGAGTTCTGTGACCTGTTTCAAAATTGCCAGTGGTCAGTCAGGAAAATTTGACAGAAAAGAAAACAAGTAGGCCTTTGTTAGGACTTAGGCACTTATGTGTTATGTCTAGCCTACTGCTCTTGATTGGCTATATAGGGGGAAGCCAATACGTTTGAGAAAGTACCTGAGAAGCTACAAAAGCACAAGCCACCACACCGGCATCTCCTCTTAATCCCTTAAGGCAAACATCTGCAAATTTTACAGCTGCATATGCCTATAGGTATCACAATAGATTCAGTTTTACTCAATATGCCCATATTCAATGTTCAGAAAGCATAAACTGAAATAATTCAAGGAGTAATTCTAACCATAGATAGAGTTGCTGATCCAGCCCCTTTTTTTGCCTGCAAAGATAAAAATTCTTGAGGTGACAAATGACAGTTCAATTCTGGTTCAAGAAACTATCAGTATATGCTGAATTGCAAGTAGTGCACGCGTTTGGCTAGATGGTAGTTGCACAATACCTCAACAACCTCTGTTCCTCCATCTTGAATGCGCTTAGTCAAATATTCTGTTTCCTCGTGTGTGAAGGAGCAAGGAGGCTTGACCTACAATGTGTTACAAAGTTCAAAATATCAGTATCAGAGGAGATTTCAAGCTGCAGGAAAGTTTCTCTTTGTATATCCGCTAAAGCATAAATTTGTTAGACCTGTGAGAGAAGAGGCAAAATTGTCACCCCAGCATGACCTCCAACGACAGGAACCTCTACTTCCCTAGGATCTAGTCCCAAGACTTCTGCCTGTAAGGACCTCAATCAGATACACAGCAGAAGCAAAGTTGAAAAAAAGGTCTAGCAGTAAGTGGATGGATTGGAGCCACAAAATCAGTGACAGATGTGTCTGGTGAAATTTCAAAAGCATGAAAATCTATCAAAAAACAAAGCCTCGACTCTTGGGAAAGATTAGATATTTACAGTTAGCTGATATAGAGGACGCTAAGAAATAAACAGCGAAATCGAGCAAAGTTGATGAAGGTAAACGAGAACAGAACACTGTTTTAAAAAGTGGTATATTGGGAACACTTACCACAAAAGTGTTGGCTCTCACAACATCTAGTGAGGTAACTCCAAGAAGCTTCTTTGGATCATAAGTACCTGCTTTCTTGAAAACTTCAGCTGCAATAGGAACTGTGGAGTTCACTGGATTACTAATCAAATTAACAATAGCATTAGGACAGCACTTTGCAATTCCTTCACAGAGGGTCCTCACAATCCCAGCATTAATCTTAAAAAGATCATCTCTTGTCATTCCTGGTTTTCTTGGAATACCAGCAGGTATGATCACAAGGTCCATTCCTGTAAGTGCACCCTCAAGCTCACGTTGCCCTAGAAAACCCCTCACCTAAATGAAAAAAAGAATATTATTCGCCATCTTAGAAGAGTTAATTTCAACCACAAAAGGTTATGGTGGAGTGGTAAGTACTCTTTCATCCTTAACCAGAGTTCTCGGATTTGAGCTTTGGGTATGGAGTTGCCTTTTGTTGGGAACACTTTTACCCGAAAGTGGGATTAACCGGTGCGAATCCGGATTAAATTTCACGCATAGTCACTAAACTTCACCATTATATCCGCGATTCACAAAACTATCTTTTGTCACATCAGAGTAACTGATCTTTATCCACTATAACACTAAAGTAACAAATACTTAAGCTATACTAAGGTAACTGAATTTCGCTCACCATAACAGTAGAGTTGCGAAAGTTTATCCACTTTAATATTAATCATGGATATAGTTCAGTGACTATACGTGAAATTGACTCGATAATCTAATAAAAAAGAAGTGAAGATTGTGGTGAAAAGAACTCACAACAGCACCAGTGTCCATGTGGCTAATATCAGCAGTAACCCCAGGAGCATTAACAACATCATAGAGATGAAGAACTGAGACTAAAGGATTCATCTTCATCAACATTGCAAGTGGCTGCCCAATTCCTCCAGCAGCACCCAATATAGCAACTTTGAATCCAGCTGCTCCACCTTTTGCTCTGCAATTTGTTCTTTCCAAAATAGACCCATCTCCCATCTTTATGAGTATAGCGAAAAACAAATAGTTTGTTCAAGTAAAGTCAGAATTTCAAGAATTCACAATCTATTAAACTTAAAAACTCATTCAACTGAATACCCAGTAGAAAATGTACAGACCTGGGGATTTGAAGGGTAAAGATGAGCTGAAATTCTGGCAATTCGTTGGTGAACTTCTGCACCTAATGGCTGCATCTTCCTGATTCTTTGGAATGAAAGAAAATTTGAGTGTCTTTTGTGTTTCTAATTAGGATATTTCAACTCTTTTTTTAAAAGGGGGAAAATGTTGTGGGGATAAAACGATAATAATATAAGGTGAATGGTGAAGCAAATTTATTTCGAACTTTTTGTGGAAAACAATTTTTGTCAAGAATTATCCCTATGCTATAATGTTTGTGGTACACAAAAATCAGTTTTTTTCCCCAACTTGAAGCTATAATTTCTTTGGCTCTCAGCACATGATGATTCTCAAGTCTCAATCAGTATTGCTTCTTAAGTATTAAGTAGTATTTTTTTTTTTTTGGTACATTTGTTTTTTTATGGCGCAATGTGTGACTCCCAGATAGATAGATGTGTTTTCGACTGAATGACTTTGGGCATAACTTGTGTTCAAATACTTGATGATTCATGAAATTCTATAATTCACATTTAGGCAATTCATATGTTCATTTGTTAGTGAGACATTATAGATATATTCTTTTAAGTCTGTTGGATATTGTTGTGAATTCAATAAACATTTTCTATATGATTATCACCGATCATTTTTTTTGAATTTTAACGAATACTATGTCACATATTTCTGTAATAAAAGTAAAAAAATATAAAATTATTTTTTCAAATGTCATTTACTTCCATAATCAGAATCATTTTATAGTCCACACAAAAATAGTTTATGAATAAGGGAAAATCTGCTAAAAAATAGTAGAGTAAATTTTAGGTTTAGCAAACATAAAAATTATATTTGTATGATATAGCTATAGTTTGCATAATTGCACTCCATAGCAAATTTTATGTTTGCTATGGAGCATCAGATTTATATAAATCACAGGCAGGCATTCGTTTGTATAAAAGCGCATCGATTGTATATGTATATCAATTAGATAATTGTATATATGTAACTACTATGTATATGTATCAATGATTGTGTTTGTATATCTGTATAAAATTTGAATTTTTATACAATTGAATCGAAATAAAACATTTGTATATCAAATCTCTCTCTCGCTCGCTTTATACAACACAAATTATACATTGTAATTTGTATAATTTGTGTTTGTATAAAGCGAGAAAGAGAGAAAGGCAAAAGAGAACTTGTAGGGGGGAATCTGTATTTGTATAATTATAAGTGTATAAGACGAAAATATATATATTTGTATTTGTATATACAGTTTTCTCTCGCTTTATACAGACATAAACGCAGTTTATACATTTGTGTTGGTATAAAGTGAGAGTGGCGTGCGAGATTCTCTGGGGAGAGAGGCGAATGACAAGTGTTTGCTATGGATTATAATTAAATGAAACTGTGGTTATAGCATTTAATTTGAATTAATAGTTTGCTATTTTATACAATTTTCCCAAAATAGTACTATAATTTAGTTGGGCTGCAAACAAATGGGCCTAAATTCTGTAAAATCTTGGTCCAAGTGAACGCCAAGACCCAAAAGGTTGCCTTGTATATTACTCAGAAGGAAATTGGACCAGTCAAATAAGTGAAAATGTACTCTCTCCAATTTGTGCTATGAACAATCAAAGGTATTTCTCTAGTACTTATTTTCATTTTATCAGAACAAAGATGAGATAACATTTTGAATTCCAGACTCAAAATTTTAAATCTTGAACAACCTCAACCCTTAATTGGACCAATTTGTTAGATACTACACTATTTTGAGCTATATGTTTACATATAAATTAATACAGTGTTTAATTTGCAATTTAGAAATTCTCATAACTAATACTTGTATAAATTGTGAGGGATTCTATGAATTATTTTATGCAAGATAGAAGGTGAAATAACTAATAATACATAAATAATTAATCCCTTCATAACTAATACCTACATAAAATAATATATAAATCATCTCACAACTAATTTCTACATTATAAATGTTTACATAACTCTAACCAGGTGGAGAAAATTTATATCAAAAGTCTAATGAGCCATTTAATAATCTTAACCAACACACACATGCATCGAATCTTTTGATTTCAGGAATAATGATCATTTTGTCTAATCTATACCCAAGATTTTGATGCATCAACTATACTTAAAGTTATACTTTTTCCAACTAAAATACAAAGCATTGTCAATAGTTTATTCATATCAACTACTTACTTTTTGTCCCTTAATGATAAGTCAATTATGTGTTACGTTTTATTAGGCTCTCCACATAATTTAAACACCCACTAGCATTCATTAATTAGTTTCTTTTTCGTTTTATCCTTTTTCTTTCGTGTGCTTTTTCTCATACCATTAACATTATAGTATATAAAAATATTATTTTGATTCGAATTCGTGACACCGCAATTTAAATTGTGATATATTGAACCATTTTTATGTGTTGAAGTTTGGATAAATATACATATCTCTTTCCCATTCTTTTACTTTTAAGGTGACTAATAATCACTATCAAATGGATGCGTAGAAGCAAAATATTCATAATATCAGTTAGGCATTCGATTCTACTTAATTATTATTTATATTTTCCCATATTCTTTCTTGTGACTTCTTATTAATTGTAATTCTTTAATTTCGATTGTGACATTGCCGTAAGTCCTGCAGAAAACTGAAATCTGATAATAATTTCACAATTGTGTTTTAATTAGTTAAAGAAATTACTTATAACCTGATTAAAAAAAATATACTAGTTTGCTATTGAATTTTAGTTTATTTGTTATTTATTCAATCAAATAAAAGATTTCACTTGCTACAATAATTGATACTATCATTGTATAAGTTTCACCTACCGTTTCCTCTTTTTGTCTAAAGTAGTAGCACATGGTTTTCATGAAAATATGACCCCAAAAATGTCCGTCTAATTAACATGCACTATACCAAGAGAGAGGACTAAAAATAAATGTGTACTATATGAATAGATAGTGCACTATGGTCGTCAACAAGAAAAATGAAGATATGACGTGTCATTTGAAATATATATCAAAATGTTATATATCTAACTATTTCATCGACTCAAGACATGATACACACACTGAGCCTGCATTTGTTGTTGCGGAAAAATAAAGAATATAGTAAAACCTAGTAATATAAAATTCTGAATTCGTTCATGCTAAAAGCAAATAAAATACACATATATAAATTTGAATAAGAGAAATGTTTTGATAATGACCAAGAGCTTGAGAAGGATGAACATGCTGCTGGCTAAAGTGAGTAGAAAATAAATAAATCATCATTGAGTAGAAAAGGTGGTAAATCATTAGTCAGTTTATCACTTGGAATTTCCATTTACCTAAGTCCAAAAAGATAGCTAGCAAAAGTCATATAATTATTATAGCATAAAGTTTCAAACAACAATAAAGTCTTAACAAAAAAGAAATAACACCAGCTAAAGAAGCCGTGGCAAGATTGATTTGTAGCTGCTACTCTTTTTTTTCTTCTAAAAAAATGGCAGCTATTCAGTCAACCTTGGCTGCCATTATTAGATTTCACTATGTCACTTTGTCTATCTGTTTTTGTACTCATTACTAATTACATAAAATCATTACTAAAAAAGGACAAAGATCTTATTTTCTACAACTAATACGAAGAAATATTTAAGTTATTTTAGTTTCCTACTTAATTTATGGAATATGGGGCATGCATATCATGACAGATTGAACCATCAATTTATGTGCAATTTCAATGAACTTACTATATGCATCTAGGTCAAATTTTATGTCATGACGTACAATTATTTAAATTTAAATCTCATAATATTTAAATTTTAAATTCGCTACTGTAGGCATACACACAAAATTAAAAAATTTCAAAAGAATTGCAGAGTGTAGTGATAATTTATACTTATTAACTAAAAATCCTCTATTTCCATTTAGGAGATAATTTGAAAGTTGTAGGAATTAGGATATGCATATAGAGATTTGTAAGTGTCTCTATTGTGCAATTTAGTTTCTTACAAAATTAAAATTAAAGACACTCCACCCACCCTAACCCACCCCACCACCTCCCAACTGATAATATTTCAAATATATTACTTCCTTTCATTTTAATTTATGTATTCCATTTTGGCTTAACAATAATTTATTTTCTTTAATTTTGTGATATTAAATACTTCATATAAAAAATTAAAATTAAAAATTATTACCAAATAAAAAAGACATTCTTTTAAAATGAATTATTAAAAAGAGTAAGACAAACAAATTAAAACAAAGGCATGACAAAATAGTAAAAAAGGTTAAATTTCCTTTTTTATTACTACTTCACTAATACAAATATTTATTCCACTTGATTTGACGTTGTTGATTATTCTCGTCAGAGAGATGTACTAATATTTGACCAGCATATGTAAGAGACCAGTATTTCTGAAAGCGTTTCAATTTATTTATCTAATTTTAATCCGAAAGGAAATATTTTAAAAATAAGTAAGATTTTTAAAGTTAAGGATCTTAAATAAAATATATTAAATTTTTTTTTAGTTTTAATGTCTTTTAACATGCTCCATAAAGTCAAAAGTGAAAAATTACTAAAAGAAAATTAAAAAAAAATATTTTTTGAAATGAATTAAAAAAGTAAAATAAAAATAAATTGAAAGTGAGGACTAACGATCTTCCAAATCACCACCAACGAAACTGCTCTTCTCTCGAGAGAGGTCTCTGATTCGAATCATGAGTATGAAATTCTTTTTGATAGTGCTTTTACCGACACAAATTTAAATTAATGGATCTTCGAAAAAAAAAAAAAAACAATCTTCCAAATCAGCATGTGAAACTTTTGACGAGTGTGAATATAGAGAATTGGAAACTTCTCATGGCCAGCCTCTTGAGAAAAAATTCTCCACTCTCTCTCTCTCGTGGATTTCATGTTCCCACAGAAACCAAACATCAAACATAGCCATACCAAACTTTCTTCTCTATTCTTCTTACTAGACCAAAAAAAAAATGTCAGCCAGTGCCAACTTTTTCCGGCCATGCCCAATCTTATTGCTCTGTTTTTTCATATTCTTGATTTCTCCTTCTCATCAACAAGATGACTTACAACTCCTTATGCAATTCAAATCCACTCTGAAAACAACACAAATTTCACATCTTTTTGACACGTGGACACCTCAGAATAACATTTGCAACTTCACTGGAATTTTCTGTGATTCTGACGGCAAATTGGTTAAAGAAATCAATCTTTCTGAACAGAATCTATCCGGGGTTGTCTCTTTTGATTCACTATGCTCTCTGAAATCACTAGAAAAGATTTCTCTTGGTACTAACTACTTGTATGGTAGAGTCAGTGACCATTTGAAAAACTGTACAAAGTTGCAGTATTTGGATTTGGGTAGCAATTCTTTTTCATGGGAAGTTCCAAATTTGTCTTCTTTAAGCCAATTGGAGTTTTTGAATCTCAATAGAAGTGGATTCTCTGGTTCATTTCCATGGAGTTCACTTGGAAATCTTACTAGTCTAACTTTCTTGAGTTTGGGTGACAATTTATTTGATAAAAGTCCATTCCCTCTTGAAATCTTGAATCTTGATAAGTTATATTGGGTTTACCTTACCAACAGTAGTATTGAAGGCGAAATTCCAGAAGGTATTGGAAATCTCACTCTACTTGAAAATCTTGAGCTTTCATATAATGACTTGTCAGGTAAAATCCCAGATGGAATAATCAAACTTACTAAGCTTAAACAGCTTGAGATCTATTCTAATGGACTAACAGGAAAGTTCCCTGTGGGGTTTGGGAATCTCAGTAGCCTTGTCAATTTTGATGCTTCAAGTAACAATCTTGAAGGTGATCTTTCAGAGCTCAAGTCTTTGTCTCTTCTTGAATCTTTGCAGCTGTTTGAAAACCATTTTTCTGGTGAGATTCCTGTTGAATTTGGAGATTTCAAGTTTACAGAACTGTCACTGTACAGAAACATGTTTTCTGGTTCTCTTCCTCAAAATATTGGATCATGGGCAGAATTTCAGTACATTGATGTTTCTGAGAATATGTTCACTGGTTCAATACCACCTGATATGTGCAAGAAAGGGAGTATGACTGATCTTTTACTTCTCCAGAACAAGTTCACTGGTGGGATACCTTCGAACTATGCTAACTGTTTGTCGTTGCAGCGTTTACGGGTTAGCAACAATTCACTTTCAGGAGTAGTCCCTAGTGGAATTTGGAGTTTGCCAGATTTGGAAATCATTGATCTCGCATTGAATCTATTTGAAGGCCCAGTGACATCAAATATTGGTGAAGCAAAGTCTTTAGCACAGTTGTTCCTAGCCTACAACCGGTTCAATGGTCAATTACCACAGACAATATCAGAAGTTTCTTCATTAGTAGCCATTAATTTGAGCGCGAATCAGTTCTCTGGTGATATTCCAGCAGCAATAGGTGAACTTAAGAAGCTTAATACTCTTCATTTAGAGTATAATTTGTTTTCTGGAAGTCTTCCAGATTCTATTGGATCATGTGTTTCTCTCTGTGAAATTAATCTGGCTGGTAATTCACTTTCTGGTGCAATTCCGGAAAGTCTTGGCTCTTTGCGTAGCTTGAACTCTCTCAATCTATCTGATAACAGGCTCTCAGGTCAAATTCCAGCTACCCTTTCGAGTTTAAGATTAAGCCTTCTTGATTTGTCAAACAATAGGTTGAGTGGTAGCATACCGGATTCTTTATCAATAAAAGCTTTTAGTAATAGCTTTTTGGGAAATCCAGATCTTTGTAGTGAGAATTTTGGTAGTCTCAGGTCATGTTCATCAGTTCCTCACACATCTAGAGACCACAGGACAGTCATGTTGTGCTTGATAGCTGGGGTAGTTGTTCTTGTTCTGTCACTTACGTGTTTCGTGTATGTGAAGTTTAAGCACAATAATCAGAATACTCCCGTAAAGAGACTTGATTCTTGGGATATCAAACAGTTTCATGTATTGAGCTTTAGTGAAGATCAAGTCTTGAACGCATTGAAGCAAGAAAATTTGATTGGTAGAGGTGGTTCAGGGAATGTGTACAGATTAGTCTTGAATTGTGGAAAACAGTTGGCTGTGAAACACATTGTTAAATCCGATTCTGGTGACCAAAAATGTTACCGGAGCAGCTCAGCCATACTGGTGAAGGAGAATGGAAGATCAAAGGAGTATGATGCTGAGGTGACCACGTTAAGTTCCATTAGGCATGTCAATGTTGTCAAATTGTACTGTAGCATCACAAGTGAGGACTCAAATATGCTGGTTTATGAATACTTAACTAATGGAAGCTTATGGGACCGATTGCACACGTCTCAGAAAGTCAAGATGGATTGGTTGGTGAGATATGACATAGCATTAGGTGCTGCTCAAGGGCTTGAGTATCTGCATCACGGATATGACAGCCCCGTGATGCACCGGGATGTCAAGTCTAGCAACATCTTGTTGGATGAACAGATGAAGCCAAAAATTGCTGATTTTGGATTAGCCAAAGTTTTGCATGTTAATGGTACTAAGGACTCTTCTCAGGTTGTAGCAGGGACGCATGGCTACATTGCTCCTGGTACATATTTTTCTCTTCCCTTTTCCGTTTCATTGTCACTTAAAAATAATTTTGGCAAATTCTAAATTTTATTCTTTCTTCATTGTTTGGCACAACAGAGTATGCTTACACAACCAAGGTGACCGAGAAGAGTGATGTCTATAGCTTCGGGGTGGTGCTAATGGAATTGGTGACTGGAAAGAAGCCAGTGGATGCAGAGTACGGGGAGAACAGTGACATAGTCCAGTGGGTTTGTAGCAAGATAAGAAACAAAACTAGCATGATCGATTTGGTGGATTCAAGCATTTTCGAGGGGTTCAAAGAAGATGCTGTTGAGGTTCTTAAAATTGCAGTTCATTGCACATCAAGGACGCCAGCATTAAGACCTTCCATGAGGATGGTAGTTCATATGCTAGAAGAAGCCGAGCCTTGCAAGCTGACAAATGTAGTCGTGAATTCACCAAATGAGGATGGCAGGAAACAAGGACTTGCTAACTAATGGCAAGTCATGATGTTGAACTATCTCGTTGAGAGCAGAGGAATTTTGCAGAATATTGAACTTTGTTGTAAGTTCACAAAGAATGCTTAGTGTACATATGACACTTTTGAAGAAATAGTGTATTTCACAGCTGCATTAATAAATCCAACTAGCAAGTAATGTATTTCACATCCAAATTACTTATAGAAACTGAGCAGTTGATCTACCCTACAACCAATTTTATTTTTCTCTGGTTCAAAATAATTTAATTTTGCATATCATCCAGCAATCTCCATCAAAGTGATTTTTTAAAATTTTCATGTAAGATCATTTCCTTCCCGAGTATGTTCATCTACTCCAGATGGTAAAGAAAGCTTAATTAACCGGACATTCCAATTATGACAAATTACAATGGCAGATGAAGAGCTTCAAGTTGTTCCTTGAATGCTGTTCTATTTATATTATTGGTAATACAACATACACAAGTTAATTTATTCATCTTACAAGAAATTTGTTTTCAACTATTGGCTCTTCCCATACTGGACTTATTGTTTGAGAACCATAATCATCAAAACAGGGAGAAATAGTATCACTTCCCATTTCATAAAACCGCCAAGTATTAGTAGCGCGCTCAATGAAATAGACACAGTTGCTTCTGCAGCCCAATTGACTTGCATTAACGGACATACAATAATTAGTCCCTGCAAACAATGTTCTATTTCCAAGTTTGTCCAATTTTAACCATGATAGATCATCCATCTGTAGCTTGAACACTTCCACTTTATCCACCTTCCTAATCGATTGTTCAAATATCAAGAAAATCAACAAGATCTCTCCATTGGATTCAAGTAAATACTCTGTGAAGTGTTTTGGAAAAACTGATGGAACAGCCCGGCTTCTGCTTAATTTAGTGATTTGAAACCTGGATTCAATTTCTTCGATTACAGCTAAAGTACCTTGTAAACTTAATGCATAGAACTTACCTTCAAAGCCGATGGCATTAGTAAATTGCATTAGTTTCCTTTTTGAGCAGTTAGGGTCAAGCAAGGTGTTCTCTTCTTTCATCCATTTATTTTGGTATCCAAGATGAGAAACCACAAAGACTGGAGTGGAACATCCTGTTAACACCATCAAAAAACAGGCCTTGTTATTGTTATAAGGATTTGAAGACAGAGTTGCAAACTTGAATGGAATTGTGGGATCCCAAGTGGGAATACTCCGATAAGTGAATCTTGAAGTAGGAATCAAGAGACAGTACATTGCAGGATCCTTCCCTCCAGCGACAATCAACCCATGTGAACATCCATGAAAATGTGTCCAAGGAATATCCCATGATGACCTTCTACCGTACCACCAATATTCACCTAGTCGAAATGGGATGTTGAGGGTATGCTCTTGAGTCTTGGACTGGAAGAAATGATCTTTATCGGAAATTTCAAGCCAGGGTAATTGTGCATTTTTGGTACTACATTGCTTAGGTACTACTCTCCATGATTTAGTAACACCAAGGAAGCTGATGTTTTGCATAAGACGATTGGTTTCATCAGGATGTTGCCTTCCCATAAGGTTGAGGAGCTGTTGAGGGAGATTTGGCCATGGCTCTAGGAAGCTTTTAGTTTTTTCTTGAGGTTTGACAAGCTTCTCCTTCTTTTTTTGACAACTCATTTTTAGAGAATAGATGAAGAGAGGACTATTCTGAAACTTCTAATATGCACCTTTTTATATTAGCTTGCCTCCATGTTCCTGCTGTTTTTTTTAAAATATTAAAAGAAGCCCCAGAAACCGTAGCCTCCAAGGTAGTTGACCTCTTGGGACACAAGTTTGGTAGTTTTGTGACTAAATTAAATAGTTGAGTAGAGTTGACCATTTAGATGCTTGACTAGGGGGGGGGGGGGGG
>JAJONR010008461.1:0-36762 GCA_029582245.1 Solanum etuberosum | reverse complement strand
ATATATATATATATATATATATATATATATATATATATATATATGGTGAAGTTCTTTTTAAAGTTTGAACTCTTGAAAAATGGGTGATATATAAAACGAGAATGAAGAGTTGTATTTGAACAAAGAGTTCTTGAGAGTTTCAGAACAGAAACGTAGTCATTTTATATTAATTAGAGTCATTTCTTAAGGTTCTCATGTTTGAGGGAGATATTCTCACATTTAGCTCCACATCAGCAAGGTGCAACAAAATAAGAAAAAAAGTTGGAAAGTAATAAAACCCTCTACTGCTTGTAACCCTAAAACTTCAATAGAAAATTAAAGAATACATATATTTTTTCCTTATTTATGTTATACCACAAAAATTGATCCTAAAAGATAGAACTCTAATGACCAAACTTGAAAGGTTAATGACCATTTATGTTTGGTCATTAATTCATTAAATTTCCAACTTAAACTTCAAATGCTCCTTACTAATTATGTTATCATTGCTTAACCTTTCAAGTTTTATGCTTGTTGATATTTCTTTTCTGTTTTTAGTGTAAGAGATAAAATTTTGGGAAGGAAGAAAAAAGATTCATCTATCAACTATAATAGAAGATTGCTCAGATAAATAGTATTTTTATCTCTAATTTTAAAATTGTACATTCAAATCACTAAGGGAATAATTAATAGAAATTTAGTGCAAATGTTTTAAAAAAAAGAACTTTATATTATTCTTATTTGGTTACTAAAATATATATATATATATATATATATATATATATATATATATTGATACAAGAAGTAGGACTCAACTTAAATTACAATTGATCGGCTAAAGGTCTCTGCTAAACTTTTCATATTAACATGAGAAGTAGGATTTGTCAAAATTAACAATGGTTAGAAAGTCATAATAATGTGAACAAAATAGTAATCTAATATTTAAATCAAAGGATATATATTGGTCTTTATTTTATTTTATTATATACGATATTATTTCTCTTTTTAGGTTATTTAAAAGGGAATGATCGTATTCTGAATTTGAAAACAATTTTAAATTCAACTTTTTATTTAGGGTGTATTTGATATGTAAGAAAATTATGTTTTTCAATTTTCATATATAATAGATCAATTGTCAAAAATACTTTGTCATGTCCCAAATTGGAATGAAACATGATTGACACTCAATTAATGAGTGAACTCTATATCATCAAGCTAAAAGTATATGAACTAGAAATAGTAAAATTAGCCTATAAAATCATGATCCGTTTAATCTATTTAGGTTTGGACAAATTAATGATCCACTTATATTATAAACTCGGGTTATTTTAATTCATTTAAATTAATTTATTTTAAAATTGGATTAATATATAGTCTAAATCGATTCATAAGAAGCTTTAAACAAATATTTTTTTATTTGATATATTATATAAATCATATATAAGAATTTTTTTTATTAGGTATTGGTCAAGTTATAAAAAATGGATAAAGAACTAAAATATAATAAGAATTCAATTAGTTGAATGATGACTATGCTTTTAGTTTATTTGAGCTTTAACCTATCATAACCTAAATAACTTTTAGGCCGGTCAAATGACCAATTCATTTATTAACATAGTTTATTTTAACATACAAATTCAATTCAACATGTTCATTTAACACTCCTAATTCAGTAATTATGCACCTATCGAGTAATTAAATCACATCATAAAAGTTAATCATTCTCTGTCATTCCGAGTGATGAGCAATCACTTAATATGCAGATTTCATTTTTTATTTAGAAAAGGCGAAATGGTCTGATGGACCCATGTACTTATACGAGTTTATATTATGAATCATTTTACTTAACTATTTATCAATTGAACCCTTAAACTCAGTAAAACACCATATATTGAACCTCTCTGACCGTTGACTAAGCTTATGTGACATTAAGATGGCTGAATTGGCAAGAGTGTGTGACTACATGTCTCAACAAGCGAGTGATATCATATTTAAATTTTAAAAAATTAAAATTAAAAAATAAGAAATCGTCTTCTTCATTGTTGAGTGTGCTCACCGACAGTAGAGTGAGAGAGAGAAGCGGGGCTGGTCTTTTTTCGCCAGAATGGAGGCGGCGAGGGGTGCTGGTGGCATCCTTGTACGCCGGAGAAGATGGAGAGAAGAAGGGGTCTGTAGTGGTTCACAGGGGGGGCGCTGGTGGTTCAGAGAAACGAAGACTGTAGAGAGGAGATAAGGCGAGTAAGGGTGCGAGGAGTTGGTCACGTAGGCGAAGAGGTTTGCCAATCGGAGCTGGTGGTGCGACAGCTTAGGGCTGCTGGTTTTGTGAAGGTCGGGGAATGAAGAAAGGAAACAGCGAGGGTGTGCAGCGGAGATGGAGATGGTGAGGAAGAGAGTATATGTGGTGGCGATGACGACTTTCTTTGCTAGTGGCGACTACTGTTTCACGATGGGAATAGGGAGAGGAGAAGAGGAGGAAGACGGCGGCGCTTAGGTTATCAACCGCGTGGAGTTAAAAGATTATTTTATCTAATTAAACAAGTTGAGTTAAAAGATTATTTAACATATTATTTAATATTTTTTTAAAAATAGTTAATGAATATAATGATGACATGTTATTTATTGGCATAATACATAAACATGACCCTTAACTTGGCTTTAACGGACAACTATTTCCTCCAACTTTGAGTGTGCACAAGTAGACACTTAAACTTGTATAAAATTGAACAAGTAGACACACGTGTCCTACATGGCATAATACACGTAGGACGCCACGTTGGACACAAAATTGCCTCGTAGGATGTCATGTAGGACGAATGTGTTTGTTTGTTCGATTTTATACAAGTTTAAGTGTCTACTTGTGCACACCCAAAGTTAAAGGTCATAGTTGCCCGCTGACGTCAAGTTAAGAGTCATGTTTATGTATTATGCCTTATTTATTTAAATGATGTGGATTTGACATGTCATATATTTTAGAGAGAGTGAACTACACACATGGTAGGAGTGGTTTAAAAATCTTCTTTTGATTGGTAAAGGATTAAGTAGAATGTCCATAATACAAACTCGTACAAATATAAGGTTCCCTTAGATCATTTCGCCTTTAGAAAAAATAATATCGTTTTAATTTGATTTAGTTGTTCTAAGTCTTGTTTCAACAAGCTCACATAGTCAATCCTCCAAAATCTGCAATTTAAGCGAGTAAAATCATTAGCTAAATCAACTCAACTCAACTCCTCCGTCAAAGTCTCCTTTAGCTATTTAGGGCTTATAGTTGAATTCACTATCAAACTTCATTAATTGTTATATTCTATAGTCATATAATATAAATAAAAGATTCTAACTTTAACATTACGAAATACCATTACTATCTTTAACGAAGTTTTCACAAAATTTTAAATTAATTTCCCTTTTCAATTGTTGAAGATTTTCTTTGAAAGTTAAAATTTTGTTAAGTAATTTGATATTAAGTCATGAATATTTTTATTTTTGTATTTACTCTTGAATTACTCACTCTTGATGTGGTAACCCAATTATATTACTTTATGAAAAAGGATTCAATGCTCAAACTTTTCAAATAATTTACAATTGAACTTTTTATCTGCATTTGATCAAATCACATATTATGTAACAATCTTGCATTAAAGTGAAATTGACATATTCTTTAGAATTAACTAAATTTCAAATATCAAGACAATCACGAATTATATACAAAGATTATGATAATTTTGAAATTATATATTTCAAAATTTTCATAATCACATAAAAATAATGATAAGCTTAAAACAAAAAAAAAATCACTTTTTCTTTCTTAATTTTCAATTCAATTCAACAGATTTAAATAAAATATAAAAACCGAACTTATAAAAATGAAGAGAGGGCCAAATTTCGTTCCATCCGAAAGTCTTTAGTCAAGTATAGCTAGCTCTAGAAGCAATGAACCTCCCAACAAAAATAAGAAAAACACGTAAACAAGAATTACTACTATTCCCAGTGAGACCTGAGACCATTTTTCTCCTATTATCTTTCGGTCGATTTCGCTGTATCAAACTTGCCTAGTAATTTATATCTTTTATGATTATTTTTTAATTGATTTTCGTTGTATCAAACTTATTTAGGGATCGTTTGGTAAATAGAGTATACTAGTAATGTTTGCATTAGCAATGCATATATTAGTTATGCTTGTATTAATTATATATAAATTATTTTTATACATTATTTGGTTTGATGCATTAAAAATAGAATGCATTGCATTAAAATACCTTAATACACAATAGAGTGCATATAGGTTGAAAAAAGAATATCAAATAATATAATTGTAATACACAAGACTAATTACATACATTATTTTTTCTTAATATACTCTATCAATCACTAAGCCCTTAGTGATTTGTGAGCTATTGCAATAGAGCGAATTTACTGGTACTAGAAGTATAATGAAATTCTACTGTATGGACCGTTGACCCCCAATCCAGTCCGCGCTTTCAGACCATCCAACATCTTCCCTTTCATTCAAAACCCCATCTTCTTCACCCGTTAATGGCGGCTTCTCCTTTTCCTCCTCTCTCTCTCCCACCTTTTTCCATCTTCAATTTCATTCTCATCAACCAATCGGAAAAAGAAAAACTGAGTTTTACTTTTAATTTCACTTTATTACTTCCATGGATCCTCCACTTCAAGCTTTTATAGCTGCGGCTTCCAGTTTCGTTGCAGTCCTCTTGATCTTTGCTTCTCTCTATCTTTTCTGCAGAGACTCCATCAAAAGTCGTCATATTGAAGAGGAGACCCGGAACCGGAACCGGAACCGGAACATCCGGGCTATAGGTAGTAGCAATACAGAGCTTTCATCCATCACCGTGACTGAAAGTGCAACATTTGACCCGAATCTGGATCAACTCTCCATGAAGCAGCTCGCCGACGCGACCCGAGATTTCTCGCCGGAACTCATCATCGGCGACGGGAGTTTCGGGATGGTGTACAAGGCGACGCTGACCTGCGGCAACACCGTGGCCGTGAAGAAGCTCTCCGCCGATGCTTTTCAAGGGTTCCGGGAATATCGAGCGGAGATGGAAACCCTAGGTAAGATCAAACACAAGAACATAGTCAAAATGCTCGGGTATTGCTCCACGGGTTGTGACCGGGTCCTAATTTACGAGTTCATCGAAAAAGGTAGTCTTGACCAATGGCTTTACGACACGTCATCGACTTCCGATATGTTGGAATCAATGCCATGGATGCCACTAAATTGGGAAACAAGGATAAAAATTGTTAAAGGAGTAGCTGAAGGACTTGCTTATATGCATAATTTGGTTACTTCAATTATTCATAGAGATATCAAAGCGAGTAACATCTTATTGGATGCAAATTTTGATGCTTATATTGCTGATTTTGGATTAGCTAGAAGAATTCAAGGATCACATTTACATGTATCAACACAGGTAGCAGGAACAATGGGGTACATGCCACCAGAGTACATAAATGGTGCAGCAATGGCAAAAACAAATGGAGATGTTTATAGTTTTGGTGTGTTAATGTTAGAGATTGTCACCGGGAGGCGCCCTAATTTCCCATTTACAGGAGAAGATGGTCGCGAAATTAGGCTTGTCAATTGGATTAGTGGTATGGTAGAGCAAGAAAGGTACATGGAAATGGTTGATGCCAATCTTTCCAAGGATGAGTTGAAGGAAAGTGCGATTGTTGAGTATTTTAGGATTGCTATGATGTGTGCTAATGAAAATTGTCACGCTAGGCCGCCCATGAATGAAGTCGTTAAGATTCTGGATGGAATTTCAACATATTCCTAAATGATTTGAAGACGCCTTTGGTTCTTCATCTCTAATGTACCCAATTATATATATATATATATATATATATATATATTTATTACTATAAGGTAATATGTGTTATTTTAAGTTTGTAGTTTATATATAAATTGTAAAAAGTTGGGCAAATTGTTGTTTTTAATTGATTGAGAAATGAGCTAAGGTATTCGGACATTATGTAAATATTTCATGTTCTAAGCAATATAGCTCATTGACCTTCCCATTTCATCTTATTTAAGTACTTGCATTAATCAAGTTTTGTATCACATTATACTGTATAGTCTTATATCTATTTGATACTTATGCTGCTGATGACCTAACGATCAAGGTGCACCCAAGTCGATTCAAATACCAATTGTTATTTAAAAATGTAAGTGCACACCTTGATTAGTCCTTTTTGCAAGAATAAAGGCATACCATAATATATGAGCATTATTAACGGTCGAAGTTCCTCTAAGTTGGCCGGTCAAGATATTATTGTTATTTATAAAACATATGTAATGTAAAAAGTGCATAAACGCCTTGATTTGTCTTTTTTTTTTTTTTTGTTTCAAGACCGACATATGGGTAATGGGCCAATGGCATATGGGCATGTTCTTGGCGTCGTGTTTAGTAGATGTTATTATAGAGTACTTTGGTGGTTGAAAAGTTGCCGTGTTTTTTGGCTGAATATGCCATATTGTTGCATCATGATTCATGGTGGCAACATAGTTCGGACTATCAAATTGTTTGACCTCTTTTTTGCATCACATGGCCTTGTTGTGTCAAATGTACTCTCATTAATCATTAATCATCAATCAAACGTACAAATGTATTAAGCTAGTAAGTACTTGTTTTAAATGTTTGAGAAATTAAAATACATTTGCACCAAAGCAAGTGTACTTTCAATAAGAGATTATTGCATATAACTTCAAAAAAACTGTAGGAAACTTTGGTTTTATGATTTGTGTTGATGAGAGGTAATAGGTAATAGAATTAGTCGAGGTGTACGTAAATTGGTTCAGCCGCCACGATTTTTCTAGAGAAACGAACATGAAAAAATTGAGAGAAAACCTGTTTAGACCGTTTGTGTATCCAACGCGGAGATTTGAGGCAGTTTGTTATGGAGGCTAGTAGTAACCACTATTCTATTCACCCAAGAGCTACAAAGATGTACTAGAGCTTCTAAAGAAAACGCTTCGCATGAAAAGAAACATATTTGACCATATACCTCGTTGTTTGAACTATCAACAAGTCTGAATATGAAAATCTAGTGGATTAGCTCTGATTTTTGTTATTCCCAAGTGGAAATGAGAAGTTACCACTATAAACTTCGTGGAAGGCTTGCCATATACTATAAGGAAGCATGAGCCAGTTTGGATATCATGGGCTAACTCACAAAGCCTGCACATTATAGACCGGTACAAACTACAACAGATCAATTAGTACAAATCTACACCCTTGAGATAGTTCGATTGCACATAGTACATGTTTCCATAATTTCTGAGAGGGTCGCAATTTTGATAGTTTTTTCATAAGACATTGGATGGTCAACACAGCGTCTTACTCGTAGATTTATAATTAGTCTAAGCAGATTATACAAATCTTAAAGGACATGCTGAGAGCATGTGCCATTGTCTTTTGGGGTTATTGGGATGGCCAATTACCTTTGATGAGGTCGTCTACAATAACTAGAAGTCTAACATTCGATTCAGAGGACACCGTGTGAGGCCTTATGCAGTAGATGGATGGTTTGAAACAGGTGAAAGGAAACTTTTGGGTCCCAAAATACTTCAACAAACATTAGGAAATGTGAAAATAATTCAAGACCGGCTTAATTAAGATACGTCAAAGTAATAAAAGTCCTTTTCATACAAGAGAGATTGAGATATATAGTTTATGGGGGTGAATTGGTACTTCTGAAGATTGCGTCTATGAAGAACATTATGACGTTTGACAAGCAATGTAAGTTGAGTCCAAGGTATATTGGCTCATTTGAAGTCTTGAAAAGGATTAGAGCATCGACTTACAAATTGGCCTTATTATTGACTTTATCAGGATTTTATTAGCGGTATGCTTGAAAATCATTGTATAATCACTAAGTTATGGTAATTACAATCAAGGAACTATACTATACGATAATTAGAATGGTATGTTTATTCGCAATAATTATAGTGTACTTATTAGTGTCATGTTTGATTGTTGTATTTACTAAAATTAATATGGATTCGACACATGAAGAACGCAAAAAATGATATGTAATAGAAAGCTCTAATTAGATATAAGCTCAGTTAAGATAATTTCAATCAAAATCTTAGATTATGCTTGGATAGCATCCTTTAGACATGTTTTCAGTTCGTTCCAAGCTCGATATATTAGTGACAAGTGACCTTAATCAAGAGTAAAGTAACTGATAGATCATTATTGTCTGATTACAAAAAGCTTCAAAGATCAATTATTTCTCAAAAACTTTAGGACTCATTATCGCAATTACATATTGACATATATAACCGACTTAACAACGTGCAAATATTGATCAAAACATGTTCAATACATACAAAATATTACTTTAGTGTTAAGTTATAAATACATCCTCACTTCTACCCCATCTGATTTACATAATTACAATTGCATAAACTTTCAAACTTTTATAATAATAAGCAAGTGATATATTTCTTGATTACACTGCTTAAAAATTCCACTTAAAACAAGAATATACTCTTTATTTTATTGTATATTTTTTTACTGTCTTTATGAGCATGTTCTTAGTATCAAGAAGTTGAACAATAAGTATTATGTAGTTTGATATTCTTTTATTTTAAACAAAAATTAATTATAAAAATGTATAAACATTTTTTCAAATAAACTTACAAATAAGTTTAAATGTGTGACACGTATTTACGAAACTAATTTCACGGCACGTGCGTTGCACGTGTGTATCATATATATAGTATACGATTTTGTAAAATAGAATTAATATTATTAAATTAAAGCTTTTTAGTAAATAATTATAATTTAAAGAATATAGGACAAGTGGTTTTAAATGATTAATACAGATTGCCATAGAGTTACTTGTATTTTGAGATCAAAATGACCAGATATTATTGAAACATTTCAAAATACATTCAAAGTTTATATATGGGGAGAAAGTGACATTTCTTTAATAGTATTATTATTTACTTCACTCAATTTTGTAAACAAATCTAACCAACAAAATTTAAAAAAAATATCAATACAAAAAATGTCACCAATAGTCTTTCCTCTTGAGGTTATGAACACAAATGATGGACACCATTTAAGTATAATTTTTCTCTTAAATATTCATACTTGAAATTTAGTATGTGCATGATACTAATAAGGATTACCATAAATATTTCAATATTTTATCTATATACGTAAGCTATCTTTTACCAATTAATATTTGAGTAAGATTATCATAGAGAGGTAATTCTACAAAAAAAGGTACTTTATTGTTATAACGAATGATGGTTAAATTGAAGTTTGAGTGTATGTAAATTATTTAGCTTGATCAATTCTTTGTTTTAGATATGCATATATATTTCAGTAGCATAATTTAATTTTAATATATGAACAGCATCACCTTTGGTGAAAAATATTTTATTTCTTTAAGTTTCTACCTTATCTTTGTAGAACTGTAGTCTTCTCCCTTTTCTGCCGCATACATATCATATAGTTGTTCGAATTTCGTTGAATTTTGAACGTAATCAACTATTGCAAATAACCCTGAGATTTTTTAAGAAGAAGAAGAGTAGAAAACTTTAAAAAATCGTAGTTTAAAAGTGAGAGGAAACCTTATATTTATAGCTAACAAATAGTAGTATGAATATGTGCTAATTGTTCCTTATCAGAAAAGTTACAACCTTTCGAAAAAGTCACTGCTCATCGGAAAAATCACATCTTTTGCAAAAGTCACAACTCATCGGAAAAGGCACAACCCTTCGGAAAAGTCACAATCCTTTGAAAATATCACAACCCTTCGGAAAAGTCACAACTCATCGAAAATGTCAAAACCCATCAAAAAAATCGCAACCCTTTAGAAAAGTCACATCTCTTTGAGAAAATCACAACCCTTTAATATGAAAATGTATCTACTTTTAATATAATACAAATAATTAAATTAATAAATAATTAAATAATTGAGGGTATTATAGTAATTCAACATTCAGTTTAAGAGTTCATGCTTTTAAGGTATAGATATTAAAATGAAAAAACACAAAGTATTTGAAAAATCGTCCACCACCAAGTCTTCTCCCCTTTGAGTATTATAATTTATAGTGTAATTGAATATTTCCCTTTAATTACATCGACCAAAATAATTATCCGACTAACTAAATATGTCAACAATGTAATAATCCCTAGTTTGATTACAAAGATGATCTTCCAAACATGCCTTAAATTCTTTTTTACAACAATATATCTAGTGTAATCCACAAATTTTATTCATATCTCAGAGATAGAGAGATTGTTTCCAATAGACCGTGATTAATTTTTTTTTATTCAAAGCAGTTAAACAAATAAAGTAACGTAAATACAAAAAAACAACACATAGTAATCAAACACAAACTATAAAAAAAAATACAATAATCAATGTACAACGAATCAACATATATATAACAAAAGAAATCAAAGAACAAGAAGCTATAGATGCAATACTATAACTCCTAATATGAACTAACAATAAGACAACACAATACAACCTACTATCCTAATTCGTGTCTTCCATACTCTCCTATCTAAGATCATGTTCTCAGTAAGCTAAATTATGCAATATTCTGTTTAATCACCCCTCCTCAATATTCCTCCAGTATACCTCTATCGACTACCTCTCCTGAAATTGTTCATAGTCAACCTCTCACACTTCCGCACTGGAAATCCCTACATCTCTTCTTCACATACCAGAATCATCTCAATCTTGCTTTCTGCATCTTGTTTCCATCAAAGCACTCCCATCTTCTCTTGAATATCTTCATTATTATCCTACCTTTTCTAGTATATATATCTGTACATCCATCCAACATTCTCATATTCGCAACCTTGTAAGAGTTCTTGACTGACTAACACTATATTGATTTCCTTAATAATAAGTTGTAATCTTAACAAAGCTTTTTTGGATCTAAATAATCTAAACTATTATCCAAAAAGAGAAAAAAATGGAATTTACTACTATGAAAAGATTAGTGATTAGTGTTAATTTTCCAATTAGGCATCTGTTTTACCAAGGGAAAATAGAAATTAAAAAAACTGTAAAATCTTTATTACTATCATAAAGTAGCAGCATATCCGAAAATTCTGTCAGTTTTAGGGAGAAAGCCCACATAATGACACGCAAGCAACAACACGTTGGATTGCTAAGGTGGCAATCAGTTATTGGATTATACACATAAGTCAACAATTTGCTATTTCATTTTCACCTAATCTTAAATACTTCACAAAAACACACACAGAAAAATAGCTTTCCCAGTTTCACACTCTTTTTCGGCCGTTGCAGCCCAAGTTCCGTTTTAACATTTCGCTTCCAATCTTTAGTCTTCGCATCTGTCAATTGGGATCTGCAAGGATTTAGGACGTTCTCGACTCCGATCGGGTTGTGGAGGTGGATATATCCTTTTCTCCGGCGGAGTTGATCGTCAGTGTATCGGATCCCGATCTGCGATTGCTGTTCGTAAGAATTTCTGCATTCTTTGATTTATTTGGGATTTTACTGTTTAATTATCAGTTTTATTGGATTTAAAGTAGTTGTAACTGCTTGTACTGGTATTTTAGGATGAGCAATTGTGTTTCGTGATTTATTTTTAATTTTTTAGTGCTATAACATTGATCAGTTTCAAATGTGTTTAATTGCAAATTCGTTGATTTTATTTGGTAGGTTTATAGTTTGAAATGGTTCATTTTGATCTCTTCTGTTCAGTTGTTTCGTTTTGTCTTCTTCTGTTCAACTTGGCCCTTTTTTAGCTCTCTTTTGTTTGATTATTCGTGTTTCTGTTAGTCTAAAATAAGTTTGGACATTACATTTGATATTGAACTTGTATACACTTGTGAATTAGCTGTAATTGTAACTGCTCTACGGGCATTTCTAGGTTTAGATTGTGTTTCACGAGTTTTTCTATATAGACTAGATGCTTCAGCTTTGATCAGTTTCAAATGGGCTTTCTTTGCAAGTTTATTGATTTATGGACATGTAATGTCTCCTTGCTTTGTCTTATGAACATGTAATTATCTGATAGAATGTTTTTGGTCTCTTTTTCCCCCCAAGACCTGAAGAATTTATGCGAGTAGGTTTAATTGTGGAGTAGTAAACGTCACAGCTGCTTCAACACGAGCTAAGGAATTAGTGGAAGTGATTAACAAAAGAAATTCAAAATACAGCGACCAGGTTCAGGGGGCGATTTGCCCCAAAGTGAGTTCAGCTCTTTCCCAGTAGCACGGAGGGTAAATTCTTTTCAAACCGTTGCAATGGATGATGAAATGGAAGGAGGGAACTTGGGCCCTTACCAAGATAGACCAAGGACATTTCCTAGCATGAAGAGCAAGGCTTATGCACCATGGGTAGGTTACATTATTTAGGTGCACTTGTTTCTCTATTTTGCTCATGTTTCTCTAATTTGCTATTGTTTAATCTGGCTCCAAAATTTTGGGGTTTCCAATGATTAAAATCGTGCTTTTTGATTATTTTACGGAGAAACATTTGTTCTTATCTAGCTTTATGGAGAGTAATGACAGATTCATCACTGTTTTTTACTATCCTAAAATCTTCTTATACACCTTAGTTTTCTCCTTTGTATTGTGTTTACATCTGTTTTCTCACCCTCTAATCCCCTGTATGGTGGTACAATTGTATCTTGTCCTGAATCATCAATTCCCAAATGTGTCTCACTTGATAGTTGATAGTCTTCTCTAATTTTTTAATCCTGCTAGATAATTTTTTCTAGGAACTGGTGAAAAAAGGCATATGATTGCGCACTGAAAGATGGTACAATACTTAAAAAAACTGTGCAGGAAAACTGTATCCACTTTGCTGTTACAGAAGGAAGTTTGTTGTGTCGAGGGTGATCTAGCAACATCTTCCATCTGGCCTATTCTCCACCAATGAACTAATTCTACAAACATAACAATGATTCCTAATTATTCTAAATACATCTAAAGTAATAGAAAGAAGACCTACTTTTTAAAATTAAAAGGAAGCAGTAGAAAACAGTAGATATGTATGCATGAGTAAAAGTAAGACTAGATTTGTTTGAAACGAGTAAACAAAATATATATACGTTAAGTAAGTTCCAAATGTAGTGTGACTAGCAATAGGGTCAGATGGGTTCTTCCACTATTCTCCACTTCATTCCTACCGATAATCACCTTTAGTATATTATTATATATAAAAGTTCTCTTGAGAATTTCTATAAGATTATCTTTAAAAATATAAATAACATATAACATGCCCGTGTAATCCCACTACACAAGTGGGGTTTGGAGATGGGGAGGGTAGGATGTATGCATGACCTTCGTGGGGTAGGGAGAGCGTTTTTGATAAACCCTTTGCTAAAAATAAAAGAAGAAATCGTAGCAGTGTGCAAGGATATAAGACGACGAAAATAGAATGATCCAAAGAAAACACTGAAGAAAGGAAGCTACACAATTACTAAGTAATACTAATAATAAGGAGGAGTGGAGAGGAGTCTAGCCCTACCTCTCTCACAAGCAGTGTGTCAACACTCAGCTACACACCAACTTTCTACTCTAATCCTCGACCTCCCTATCTTTCCATCTAGGGTCATGTTCTCATAAGCTGAAGTTGTGCCATGTCTTATTGAAGATTTTTTAATTTTTAACTATGAACTTTTAAATAAATATTTGCACGTTGTTTCAGTGCTAGCTCTTTTTGTCATATATAAAATCCTTGGTTGTTTCAAAAAAATTAAGATATGCGCACAAGTTAAGTGTGCCATAGATTCTTCTATGACAGTGGTGTCTGGGACAGTTTGTGCGTACCTCGGCTATTCCCTTGGATACCTGCCACATTTCACCAACACAGGTATGGTGTAATTCTACTAGGATTTGAACCCTGGTATTTACACCCATTGCATTGATCATCATGGGTTGACCATTTATTCATCTACTTCTACTAAAGCTAGTAACTGACTTTAGGTTGAATTGAGGTAATACTTATCCTTCCAATATTGGAACATGGCACAACTAAATGCATGAACTCCCATGCACCAAAGCAATCAAAGTAAATCACTGAATTCCCTAAAAGAATTAAGATGCATAGATTGATCTTGAAGCTTCTAGTATTGATCTCCACCCACTTGCACTATAAAGTACTCCTTCCGTCTCATTTGATGTGAAGGTCATTTGGGGAGTCAAACAAATTTTTATTCGATTGTTTTAGTCGAACATTTTAAAAATATTTTTGAATCATTTGTTATGTTGACATATAGTACTTTTCGTGTACTTTTCAACTTTGACCGAGCCCCTCTATGTCGTAAAGGTAGAGGTAAGGTCTGCCTACATCCTATCTTCCTAGACTATGCAAGGACTAACAATATAAACATGGAGATTATACTAGGCTTATTTCCTAACCAGATAGTTTTCAGAGATAAGCTAGTGCACCATGTTCCACTTAGAGATATCTGAAGGAATTATGGTTTTTCAACTCTTTAAAAATAGACTAAATTTTCTTCATTCCCATATTCACCCAAATTGTAAACTAAATTTTATGACTATTGTTTAGGATGATTTGTTAGTTTGACTTGAGTATTTTGCCATGATCGTCTTCATTTCCGTTATTTCTTTCTCTACTATTTTGGACTGTTTTTTCTTGAGCCGAGAGTCTAGAGGAAACAACCTCTCTACCTCTTAAGGTAGTGGTAAGGTTTTGGTGAACTCTGCCTTCTCCATACCCTATTTTGTGGGATTACACTTGGTATATTGTTGTTGTTGTTCTTGTGTATATTTACCCAAAATGAAGAAGGGGTTGTCTTCCAAATCACCTTATAATTATATCACCCAGTTTTTCGTTCTCCTACTTACTGGTGATTCAGCATAGATACATTCACTTTTTCTTGCTTTGGGGATGAATAAGGTGGGCTATTTCATTTTTTATGCTATTTCTTTCTTTGTTTAATTTCTCGAAAACCTCTATTACAATTTACATTTTTGTTAAAAGAATCAATTATTGTCAGGCGTTTGCCTCACAATGTTGTACATTCTACATACCCTGGCCTCCTCTGAAGAGAAATATGTTTCGTTAAATTTTTTTTGCGGAAGAATGAATGATCTCTATTGTTAGTCGCAGAAGAACCAAGTTCCTAGTTCTCTTGAAATTCATGGTTATAGTTGTTAATTTTCCTAAAAAAAATTTCACCATTCATTTGCTCCTGTCTGTACTTCTAAATTAGTAGATAAACATAAATGAATTGCCTGTTTTGAATCTCTTTGGTATCTATTATCTATGAGTAATAAACATCTCTGATTTTGAATATTGCCCAAGAAGTTGTGCCACATCAAGTCAGAATATGATGAAAATTAAAGATGATTGTAGTTTTATGCAGGAAAGCTTGTTACAATTTTGTAATGCAAAGTGAATGAAGAGGACCAACATTCTGAAAGTATACAAAAACTTGATTTTTTTCTAGCACCAATCTTATGTGTGCCTCTCTCTATCTGTATAGAAATCAATTATTCATTCAGTTGCTTGTTTATAATAATACTCTGTGATTAAAAAACAGTTAGATGTTCTAGTTGTTCACTTTTGCTCTAGTAAAATTGTTGAATGAGAAGCTGTTTTTAGCAGCATTATTTAATTTTCTTTGTTTCGTAGTTTGCGTTATTACTTTCTAAGTATTTGTTTTAATGTTGTAACAACTGTTTCATGCAGATATTTCGTGTTCTCATGAGGATAAACTCGCGCATTCTTTTGGTGCTCCTGCTGGTTTGTTTTGGAGCTATCTTTTACATTGGTGCAAGTACCTCGCCCATCCTTGTGTTTGTGTTTTCAGTTTGTACCATCAGCTTTTTCGTGTCGATTTATCTTACTAAGTGGGTGCTGGCAAAGGATGAGGGACCACCTGAGATGTCCGAGGTACAATCTTCTTGATCAGTTTTTAAGTTGTCTTTCAAAGTTTTCCTGGTCCTTTTGTTTTTGTCTGTGTTTATAACTTGTGGATCAGAGAGTTTGGACAACGTTTTCTCATACTAGATCATATATTTTTCTTTTGATATGGGTCTCAAGGTCTATGCAGTAAACTAAATGAGTCTAGATCTTATTATTCTTTAGTTCTTTTCTATTTTTTTCTTTTATTTTTTTCATTTATTAATTTATTGGTGGAAGATAGAGGTGGATGTTGGAATTGGGTTAGGTCGTAAGGGAGGCAGGAATGCCTTTGTATCCAAAACCTTTGTCTTGGTTAAGGGGCTCCTATTGTTTGAGCTAACTCTTGATCATCATGTATGAGTGGTTGTTCCAAGGGTTAAAGTTGTATGCTAGAGTTTCATCTGCAGAAGATGCTATGGAGATTCAGCATGGGATGGCCTCTGCTTTTGCATCTGCCACCTTCACCTGCCAACCACAAAAATGATCTATTCCTTCCATTTTCATTTCTCTTCTCCATGCTCCTAGTTTACATCCACCCGACCTTAGTACCCTTCATAGACATAAGATTTTCAGAGAGAAGTCGATTCAAAGGCAAAATTATCTTTTTCCATTATGAGAAATTTAATGTAAAGAAATTGGTTAAAAAGCTTGATGATATTCATGGCAGCCCCTAATTAACAGAAACTTGGATTTGCAGTCATGATTTTGCTCCTGTTTCATTGGAACATGTTGTATATTGTCTTAAAGTCTTGAGCTCATTATTTAACTTGCTAGATATCAGATGCAATACGTGATGGAGCTGAAGGTTTCTTCAGAACTCAATATGGGACCATCTCCAAGATGGCACTATTGCTTGCACTGGCTATACTAGGCATCTATTTATTTCGTAATATAACTCCTCAGCAAGAATTGTCTGGCTTAGGCAGGTGATGACAGGTTTTGAGTTGGATAATTGCTCTTCTTTCAGAGAAGTTTGAGTTCACTTTATGATACTTCCCATGCTGTGATATAGGGTAACATCTGCTTGTATTACGGTCGCTGCATTTCTTTTTGGGGCTCTATGTTCTGGTGTTGCTGGGTATGTTGGCATGTGGGTGTCAGTACGTGCAAATGTTCGAGTATCCAGTGCAGCAAGACGGTCAGCTCGCGAGGCGTTGCAGGTTCTTTTATTACTCTTCATAAGAATGTTCGACAAGAACAACGCTAAGGTCCTTTCTTGTGGAAATTTACTTGAGATCTTTCTGATGTAGATAGCTGTTCGTGCTGGTGGATTTTCAGCATTGGTGGTTGTTGGTATGGCTGTAATGGGTGTTGCTATCCTGTATGCAATTTTGTATGTGTGGTTTGGGGTGGATTCGACTGGTACAATGAAGGCAACCGATTGTGAGTAAACTCTGCTAATTTTTCACATTGTTTTATTCCATTTAGATGCACTTTTGACTTTTGAATGTCTGTTTTCTAGTTCACAATTATGACTTCTACTTCATCTTTGCACAGTGCCTCTTCTACTAGTTGGGTATGGTTTTGGAGCTTCATTTGTTGCCCTTTTTGCTCAGTTGGGTGGTGGAATATTCACAAAGGCTGCTGATGTTGGAGCTGATCTTGTTGGAAAAATAGAGCAGGGTATACCTGAAGATGACCCACGAAACCCTGCTGTAATTGCAGATCTGGTATTTATCTACTCCTTTTTTATGTGTCTTCTTTCATTTTTCTTCCGCGACTTCTGTGTTCAATCATGCATCTTAGTCTTGTATTCTAGCTGGATGTTTTATGAATGATCTCATTAAGTTTTACTTTTTGCCCCATACACCTTGCTAGTGCAGCGGAATATCAAGTTTCTGTTTCAATTGTACTTTAACTTTGAGATTAGAAACATTTTTTGGTGCTTGAGTAGCACCAATGATTCTCATTTTTCTAGATGAAAGTTTTCTCCGTTGATAAATTCTTGGAGTTTAAAGAAGTAGTTCTTTGTCTTCACTGAGGTATGATCAATTGTTTCACATCCTAGCTTTTAGTGCTTGCTTATATTTAGCAACAAATAAAAACAAATAAAACATAAAAGAAAGTAAAGTTTGCTATTTTAAATTAAACATAGAAAAGGAATTATAGAGTATCTGCTCCGTCAATTATTTGACCGTAACTGCGACTACCTATATGTTGTGTTGATGCGCCTAATCCTAACCTTATAAATTCCAAAATTTAAGGTAGGAGACAATGTTGGCGACTGTGCTGCTCGAGGTGCAGATCTTTTCGAAAGTATAGCTGCGGAGATTATTAGTGCAATGATACTTGGAGGAACCATGGCTCAACGCTGCAAAATTGAAGGTAGGATGACACTCACACTTGAGTTGACTAAATTGTAACTTAGGTTGTAATCTTGGTGGGAGTGTATCAAAAAGGCCACTTTAATTGTTCTATACCAACCGATGCATTTGAATCCAAGTATTACAGAAAAGGGAATTGTTCAACATAAGTATATGTACTGTGAGGATGGAACTGCATATTTGCAAATGAAGGACAGCAAGTGTTTGTAGACCAGTGTTGTCAAAGTTGAAAATGCCCAACAAAACGCTGAAGTCAGTGGAGTTGTAAGTGTTTGAGAAAATACAATTAAAACACGTGATTTAGTGAGCACAGAGCTGTTGGTTGTCTTGTTTTTTGTAAGATGGGGACATTTCATCAACTTAGTTCCTTCACTGAAGCAGTGGTTAAGCTGGGCGAAAGCATGCCTTTGGCAAAGCTGTTTTAGATGCTGCTGTTTATAATGCGAGGGGGAAGAGGTCTTGTATTTGTCTTACATTTTTGTTCATCCCATACTTAGTTGTCATCTTAAATTTGGATAACAGTTGCAGCTTAGCCTAATAGTCTGTTATTAGTCGTCTGTGTTGTGGATTGAAACTACCCAAGTGCCATAAAACGAGCTCTTAGTATTTGTTTAGCTATAGTAAACAGTGAGGGTTTTGTGTCCAAATGGAGGGAGAAGGTTGATGAGAATTCATGAAGGCGACATGAACTAGCTCGGGGTTGAGGCTTCGTTTCTCTAGTTGTATGGTATACACTAGATAGAATGAAACTGTCACAATTTCTCACCTCTAAAGCCTTACTTTAGATATTTCTCGATGAAATAATTAACTTATTAATGTGCTATGCAAGACCGTTACAGAAAGTAGAGAATTTTACCCAAAACGTGATTCTTAGCTATGCTTTTCATATATTTGCTTGATTAGTTACTAGAAATATATGTGTACAGAATGATCACCCTTCCTATAATGTGGCTAAATACTGAACTTTTGTTCCTAGAAATTTTTTCAAATTCCTCCCATGCGATCTGCTGTTTCCTTAAAGTTGTATGTTTTATCTAATTTAGATTGATTTCTTCTGCAGATCCATCCGGCTTTATTCTGTTTCCTCTAGTTGTTCATTCATTTGACCTGGTTATATCATCAGTTGGCATATTCTCTATTCGGAACAAAAGGGATTCTGGAGTAATTGGAACTATAGAGGATCCCATGAAAACTCTTGAAAAGGGTTACTCAGTGACAATATTTTTAGCTGTTCTGACATTTGGTTTTGTAAGTTTTATTTGCCTTGGAAGTTGGAAAATTATCCACCATTTCTACCCTTATTGGTTATTTGACTTCCTGTCTCTGTTCTCTCCACTGATAGTTTGCATTGCATTCCATTTGCAGTCAACACGGTGGTTACTATATACTGAACAGGCTCCTACTGCTTGGTTGAATTTTGCTTTATGTGGTCTGGTTGGAATTGTTACTGCCTATGTCTTTGTTTGGATATCAAAGTACTACACTGACTACAAATACGAGCCCGTGCGTACCTTAGCCCTTGCTAGCTCTACTGGTCACGGAACAAACATAATTGCGGGTGTTAGTTTGGGTCTGGAATCCACAGCTCTACCTGTCCTTGTCATAAGCTTGGCTATTGTTTCTGCTTTCTGGCTTGGTCGCACGTCAGGATTGACAGACGAAGCTGGAAATCCAACTGGGGGGTTGTTTGGCACTGCTGTAGCAACTATGGGAATGCTTAGTACGGCTGCGTATGTTCTCACCATGGATATGTTTGGTCCAATAGCTGATAATGCTGGTGGGATTGTTGAGATGAGCCAACAGGTGAGGCTAATGTTTCTGAGCAAAAGCATGAGGTCGTGACTTCTTTTTCTTGTAAATTTTTGTTAGCTTGGTTAGCTCAATAAGTCTTTTCATGTACAGCCTGAAAGTGTTCGTGAGATAACTGATGTTCTTGATGCTGTTGGAAACACTACCAAAGCTACAACCAAGGGATTTGCAATTGGATCTGCAGCACTTGCATCATTTCTTCTGTTCAGTGCCTATATGGATGAGGTAGCTGCATTTGCTCAAGAACCCTTCAAGCAGGTATGGAATTGCTATGACTTTCTATTTGGCCTTTTTAAATTTTAACTATGTTAAACTATACAGTTGCAGTACCAAGATTTTTTTATTAATATGCAGGTTGACATAGCGATACCTGAAGTATTTGTTGGTGGTTTACTGGGTTCTATGCTCATCTTTCTGTTCAGTGCTTGGGCGTGTGCAGCTGTTGGTCGAACTGCTCAGGAAGTAGTCAATGAAGTAAGAAGACAGTTTATTGAGAGGCCTGGGATCATGGTTAGTAGGATTACCTTTCAGAAGGTTGCCTTGTGTTGCAGAATGCTCATGGCAAGGCTGATGTTAATGCATGTTACTTTTACTGGTGGCAGGATTATAAGGAGAAGCCAGATTATGGTCGATGTGTCTCCATTGTTGCGTCTGCGTCTTTGAAGGAGATGATTAAACCTGGAGCCCTAGCTATCATATCCCCCACAGTTGTTGGTGAGTCTTGCACTTAGAACTGTTTTCCTGCTACAAAAGCCCATAGAACTGACCCGCAAGGGTGACCGAGTTTGTTGAGCAGGGGATCTCCCAAATGGCGGGGGGTCTCAGGTTCGAACCCTGCATGCTTTCTCAATCGAGCTCGTCACACAGGACTTGCCTAGTGCGATTTACCTTTTCTGTATGGTTTGCGAGCTATTAGACTAGAGTGAGGTTTACCTTGTGCGTATACAAAAGGGTAGCAACTGCGGGTTCCTATGTCACAAAAAATAAAATTAACTGCATGTTTTCTGTAATCTGGAAGCATAAATCTGTAGCTATCACTGGTGTTCTGGTGATATGTATCGCTACCAGATCAACTTAGTTTGGGTCCTTGAGAACTCTTCTTTGAACTTTGTAGTCTTGTATAATATTTAGTTATAATACACATGTTCCTCCCTGGATTGTCCAGTTTTTTCAGATGCACACCCAAACTTTGCAGGGGTCCCTATTTACCCCCTTGGACACCTTCTGAAATGGAATAAATATCCCCGTCAGTGATGATGTGGCACAGAAAGTGAGCCTCACACTGTGAGAGGTTTGAGGCAAAAAAAGAAGTTAAGATTGACTTATGTGTGCAAGTGTCAATTTTAATTCAATACTATATAATTAATTATACTTAATTGATTAATAAATGATTTTCTCTTACCCCTTTTGCCCTTCCCTTCTTTTTCCAAATTTCATCTCTAAAACTCAGCCTTAGTGCCAGCCAACCATCCGCGCTCCTGCCATCTCTTTTTTCTTTTTCTTTTTTTCATTTCAAGTGACATGGAACATACGACCCCCACCCCCAGCAAAGTTTAAGTGTGCAGCTGAAAAACCCGGAAAAGTCAGGGGGTAAAATATGTATTATCCCTAATATCTATCTTCCTGAAATAATCTTTGTTGTGGATTTATTCAATGAGTTTGTTGATCTTGTCACATATTTGCTCTCATCTGCATCTTCTTGCATTTTCTGTGGAATGTCTCGGTAATTTATATCTACTTTAACTCATAAGAACCTCACATATCAGGTCTATCTTTTTTTTTTTACCTTTTTAAATATTTTGTTCGTGGTTTAAATAGATTCCACATGGTCATTTGTGGTAAAGTTTAGCACTTGATATTGCAAAGTAACAACTTGCTTAGAATTGCAAAATGTGTCGTGAGGTGAGGTATCATTGAGAAATAAGAGTTTTCCCACCACAAGTGATTTCAGTGAACAACTACATCTGTACAAATCTAGATCAGGAGAGCCTGAGCAACTTAGACTACATCTGTACAAATCCACCCTGCATCTTTTTCTGCTGAACCATGAAACATCTGACACTCATCCAAATTCTATCCATTCACTACGTTGCGTGATTCTCTGTTTGACTATTTTCCGCAGCAGTGTTTGTACTGTATGTTCATCTGAATATAGTACATGTCAATTATTTTGTCATCCTTCCTGTTAGTTTACCTGGTATTGTCTGTGTGTGCACTCTGTAGTTTATCTCTTTGGTGAGTGGTGATCTCTTCTTCACCAAACAGTACAAGTAAAACCTGAGGAGAATACTTTGCAATCTGTTTATTTCCGTCAGTTCACTTGTGTGGGAAAATTCTAATTCTTAATTGATGTCTTCAAGTCTCTGTTTCATATCTTCTTGATCTCAGTGTTGAATATTGAGTTTATTATATCATCTTGATCTCCGTATAGGTGTTCTTTTCCGCATTTTGGGCTACTACACGGGGCATCCTCTTCTTGGGGCTAAAGTTGTAGCTTCCATGTTGATGTTTGCCACGGTTTCTGGTATCCTTATGGCTCTTTTTCTCAACACTGCTGGTGGAGCCTGGGATAATGCAAAGAAATACATAGAAACAGGTGCTCTTGGAGGCAAGGGGAGTGACGCCCACAAAGCAGCAGTTACTGGAGACACGTAAGTGTTCTTAAATGATTTACATGTTCTCAAGCTATGTTGCTTGTATTCTTCAAAAATGTGACCGTATCCATGTTGGATCTTCCAGTGGCGGCATTTTTGAAGGATCTTAGCAAAAATAGTTCTCAAGTGTTGGTAGAATCCTGTTTCTCATAGGTCATTTCATGCAAGCTTTGTCAAGTACATTCGTTGTTTTACTAGTGCCTGCTTGATTGTTCTAAATACTCATTTAGTCATAACAATATATCTTCTTAGAAAGCAAAACTACACGTATCGCGTTGCAGATTTCTTACAATTTCTTCTGTTTCAGGGTAGGAGACCCATTCAAAGATACAGCTGGACCTTCTCTCCATGTACTAATCAAAATGCTTGCAACAATAACTCTTGTGATGGCTCCTATCTTTCTGTGAGAGTTAAATTTAAGAGATTTTTAAATATACGGCCCAAGTCTCTAGGAGCTTTTCTGTGTTCACTGGATATATGACGAGAGATGTACTTTCTGGTTTACATAACGAAAACCACATTTTTTGGGTACATGAATTTCTTACTATACAGGCAACTCTCTTTTTAGTTATAGATTTCTGAATTCTCAATTTAGAGCTTTCTTAATTTCCCATACTTATACTTGGTTGCTATGTTCTTTCATGGGTTGTGTTTCGTTTCCTTTTACATATTTTTTCCTAATGCTACTAGAGTTTGAATATGATAGAACTATAGTGTTTGGTTGAGAATAAGTTATTTTGGGATTAACTATCCTAGGATAAGTTATCCTACACATTATTATGGTATAAATGGTAGGATATATAATTCCATGACTGGTGTTTGGTATCTATATTGAAACTCTATTAATCTAGATTCGTGCCGCATAGGATTCCATTCGCAATGGGTAGCTACAAATTTCATAAAGCGTGTTCAAATTTTAGATAGTAAATTGAAAAAAAAAAACTTACCCTGATTTGATCTTGAATTCCCTGCACTTCTGCACCTAATTGCCACACACCGTAGCTCTGCCCTGTTCAATCGGGGGAAGCTCTTTCTCCTAAGGATTTTTTTCATACTTAGTGTTTGAACCTAAAATTTCTTGTTAAGGGAGGAATAGCCACATCTGCTACCCAAACAATTCTATTTCTTTTGATATAGCGGCTATTGTAATATTTAAATTACATTAAGTAATTTTAATTTCATATAATAAAATATTAAGTGACCATATGTAAAGTAACACATACAAAGAAAAGTATACTTTATAAAGATTTTACATGACTGCAAAAGTTAAAGAAAGACTTTGGGTCTAATGATGACCCATTACATATTTTAAATGTGGAGCTAGCTCATAATAAATTGATGGATGCACTGATATAATTATTTCCTAGGTTGAAGGAAACCAATAAGAGTAAGCTTAATGAACAAAAAAAAAAAGTAACAAAAGTTAAAGTGGCATATAGGATTAGGTGAGGAAGACCTTTAATTGTGGTCGTTGGCTTCATTCATTCCCTCCGTTTTATATTACTTGTCTATTTAATATTTATACGTTTCTTAAAAAATCATAAATTAATTACTTATTTATCTTTTAAAGCTTTTAGTTCACTTTATTTATGTGTCTTATTCATCAGTACATTAATAATGATATTACTTTTTTAAAAGATAACAATATTTATACCAGCAAGAATTAATTTTAAGAGCAAAATAAAAATAATTAATTAATTATGTTTTGATTTTATAAATTAATAAGTAATTTAAAATAAATAATTTAATAACGTGGATAAATAATATAAAACTATGGAAGTACATATTTTTACTGTCAATCGCACGCGGGCGGCCAAAATATTTACTCCTAGACAGCTAGACAAGTTGTCTAAAAAGATAACACGATTTTTTACTAAGACAAGTTGTCCAAAAATCTCGAATTCATGTATTTATTATATATATATATATATATATATTATATTGCATTCATACTAATTACATGGACCATCATTATATTGCATGGAAGTATAATATATGAATGAGGTGGCTGGTGAGGCATTCGTGTGGCGGACAAGACGAGAGAGATAAAATTGAGATGATTTAGATATGTGAAGAGAAGATGTACAAATTTTTCAGTGAAAAGGTGTGTGAGGTTGACTATAGTGAATAATGGGTATAAGAAGAGGTAGAAGTAGGCAGGAGCAGAGAGATCTTGGAGAGAGATGATTAGACATGACATGATACACCTGCAACTTATCGAAGACATGACTTTAGATGGAAAGAGTTGGAGGTCGAAGATTAGGCTAGAAGATATTGAGAGGTAGTCGAACGTTATCTAGTTCTCTTATTAGTATATTTGCAGCAATTAACAAATTATTTGTTATTGCTATTTGTTCTCTTCTTACTGGTTTACAAATGTAACACGACTTTTTCGCTATTATATTTACTTTACATACTTGATTTATAAATTGCTTACTCTTGTCTTGTCGAAGGTATATTGAAAACATCATTTCTAAGTAAAGCCGCATACAATACATAATTATGGATTATAACACTTACCCAACTGACAAAAGTCTCAATTATTTATTCTCAAAATTTTAAAAATAATTTCTGAACTTTAGTTCTTATTTTCTTTTGGAGAGATTTAGGGTGTGTTTGGTATGAAGGAAAACATTTTTCAGAAAATGTTTTCCAATTTTCTCATATTTGGTTGGGTTAAATGTTTTGGAATTTTTTTTTAAATCAACTCATTTTTCTCGTTGAAAAAATCAATTTACTTTATCCCTACGCTCAAACCCCTGGGGGGGGGGGGGGGGGGCCAAAAAAATTAATTTAAAGCTTGTTTTTAAAAAATATTTTTAACTTCAATTTTTTATTTTTTTACCCCACCCTCACCCCTACCCCTTACCACCGCCCACCCCCACCCAAAAAAAAATTAAAAGTTGTTTTTAAAAGATATTTCCAATTTTAATTTTTTAATTTTTTATCCCACCCCACCCCCTACCCTGGACCCCCCATCATCCCCCCACACCCCCTCAAAACAAATAATTTAGTTTGTTTTTAAAAAATATTTTCTACTTCAAATTTTTATTTTTTCACCCCTACCCCCACCCCCTCAAAAAATATTTTCAACTTCAAAATTTTATTTTTTCACCCATACCCTCAACCACCCCCCCGGCCAGCCCCCCCACCCCCAAAAAAAAAAATTAAGTTTGTTTTTAAAAAATATTTTCAACTTCAAAATTTTATTTTTCACCCCACCCTCGACCCCTCCCCCCACCCCCCAAAAAAATTTTAAATTTGTTTTTAAAAAATATTTTCAATTTCAAAAATTATTTTCTACTCTAGTAAAAATAAAAGATATTTTCTCAAAAAACATTTTTCATTCATAAATCAAACACTAAAAAATCTTTTCCGAAAAATATTTTCTACTCACCAACCAAACATGAGAAAATAAGTCAAAAATCTACTTATTTTCCAGGAAAACATTTTCTAGAAAAACATTTTCCTTCATACCAAACACACCCTAAATATGTTGGAATTGTGAGAGGGAAATGAACATAACAAGCCAAGCAGCAAAGGATTTTTTATAGGGATATTTGTTTTTTTTACAGAGTTTCCTTCTATGCGATGGATTGGGCTTGGTTACATCGATGATGTTCACGCATACTATTTATATTATACAGTTGGTATACACTGCATATACATAGATGATGTTCACATATACTCTCTTTTTTCACCAGTGTTCGGTGCTCGTATTAAAGCTCCGACTAAATATGGTCATGCACTACAGAATCCATCATGGGGTGACGCTCCCAACATAATTTTCTCTATATCCAAAGCTTAAATTCGAGACCACTGATCGAGAGTGGAGCAGTCATTCCAAACATGTAAAAGCAGCCTGTTGGAATTAATCATTGCACCTCCAAATATATTAATCTTAATTTAGAAAAATGGAAGATGGCAGCTTGTGATGGCCACATGCACTAATGACCATTTTCTAGGAAATCCAATGGCTCTAATTGATTCTAAAAAATCTTACACTTGGCTATTAAAAAAATAATTTATAATTTTAAAGAACTAGTACTACATGGCTATAAATTTGACCATTTTTTTGCTATGTTTTTGCATCAAGACAAAGTAACAATACTCATGGCTTCTACTAGTGTGTCATCAAGCTTTAAGCTCTTGTTTGTCTATTCTCTTTTGTTTTTTTCTCAATATTTCATTGTCTCATCAAAAGGTCAAGGTCTTCCTCCTATAGTGAAAGGGCTTTCATGGACATTCTTTGATTCAAGTTGTCCAAAATTACAATCAATTGTTAGAAAGAGACTTGAGAAAGTTTTTAAGGATGATATTGGTCAAGCTGCTGGCTTGCTTCGCCTTCATTTCCATGATTGCTTTGTTCAGGTAAACTAGTACAACCTAATTTCACACAAAATTTAAGAATTAAGTAAAAGTAACTTTTGAATCTTGTAATCTTAAACTAAAAATGCTAAAATATCATTTAATCTATCAGTATTAAACATGTCGCATGAAAAATTAATATTAAAGAGACATTTTAAAAAAAAAATAGATTAAAAATGCAATAGGATTTATTAATTATAAGTGACTAATTTAGTGACTTTGCTATCACGATCCATTGTGATTCACTTTTTTATCTTTTTATCGCTTAGATTCGTCCTTTCCTCCTCCAATTAAGCTCTTAACTTGACTTATCCACAACGTAACTTTTATTATGATCGATTTTTTTAAAAGACGGAGACATATATCTAACTACAATAATAATATATCTAGTAAAATTTCCACCAATAAAGTATGGAGAAGATGGTGTGTACGCGATCTTACCTCTAATTTGGGACGGTGGGACATGTACATATCTAACATTTTATTTATTTATTTGTGAATATTGTACAAATGATGGATGTAGGGATGTGATGGATCAGTAATGCTAGATGGATCAGCAGGGGGTCCAAGTGAGAAGACTGCAATACCAAATAAGACACTAAGAAAAGAGTCATTTAAGATCATTGAAGATCTTAGAGAAAGAGTTCACAAGGAGTGTGGAAGAATTGTTTCTTGCTCTGATATTGCTGCCCTTGCTGCTAGGGATGCTGTTGTCTTGGTAAATTATAAATATATAAATCTCCTTATAATATACTCCCTCCGTTTCTATTTATATGTCGTCCTTATTAAAAATATATGGTCATTAATATTTGTCATTTCACGAAACCAATATATAAATGATACTATTCTTCCTATTTTACCTTGCAGAGTTATTATCGTTAAAAGTATGAATTTGACTAGTATAAAAAAACTAAATGATTAATTAATGTTCATTGGTCAATTTAATTAATCAAAATAAATTAATTTATGTTCATTTATTGAAAATCTGACTTCAAGAGAATACTAAATAAGCGTACAATGATAAACTTACATAGTTTCGTAAGGGATGTGAAATCTAAAATGGTGACATATGAATAGAAACAGAGAAAGTAATATATATAGTACTACCTCCGTCCACTTTTAATTGTCACAATTTCCTTTTTTTAGAGTCAAGCAATAATAACTTTGACTAACATTTTACGATGTATTTTTCATCATATTGATATGCAAAAAATTAGAATTTATAGTATTTTTCATATAGTTTTTGAATATCTAAATTTTTTGTTTAAAATATCGAATTAATGTAATCGAATTCAACTTTGAAAACTAGTCAAATTAATTTTCAAAAAGCGCAACATGACAATTAAAAGTGGACAAAGGGAGTAGCGGTTAATTGAATTACTAGTAATTAAACATTTTATTTTAAATGTCAATTAGTACTAATTACCTACCTATTCAACCCTAAAATACATTTATTCCAACAAGAAAAAATAGTTGCTATGTTTGACTGAACACAAAATTTAATTAAGAATGAAAGAAAGATTTTTAACTTGTGGTTTAAAATTCTAAAAGAAATCATGAATATTTGTGCGATGATAAATCATTCTAATAAAGGTAAAATAAAAAGTTTAAAGTTGCATTACTACTAAATATAGAAATATGTCATTATTTTTCGTTATTTCAGACCGGTGGCCCAAATTATGTTGTACCTTTGGGAAGAAGAGATGGACTTAACTTTGCAACAGAAACCGCAACCATAGACAACCTCGTTGCACCAACCGCCAACACCACAACCCTCCTCACTCGTCTCGCAACTAAAGGGTTCGACGCCACGGACGTGGTCGCCCTGTCAGGGGCCCACACCATCGGTATCAGCCACTGTGGTTCCTTCACGGAACGTCTCTACCCTAACCAAGACTCCACTATGGACCAAACATTTGCCAACAACCTCAAACGTAGTTGCCCTAAAGCTGACTCGAACAACACAGTCAACATGGATGTTCGTACCCCTAATATTTTCGACAACAAGTACTACGTTGATCTAATGAATAGTCAAGGGCTTTTTACGTCCGATCAAGATTTGTTCACGGATCAAAGGACTCGAGGGATCGTTACAAGTTTTGGTACGGACCAAAAGGTTTTCTTTGACAAGTTTGTGATAGCCATGATTAAAATGGGACAATTGAACGTGTCTACTGGTGGACAAGGTGAAATTAGGGCTAAGTGTTCTGTGAGGAATAAGGATAAGTTGTTGGTTGATGTTGTTGAAGGATTGGAGAAAACATTGGCTGCTGCATTTTAAGTTTAACTTAACTTATTGGAAGTACTATAGTTTGTTTAATTAATGTAAGTCTTTTGTTAAATATATGTGTTTCTTGTAATAATAATCGGAGGCCAAATGTGGCATGACTGTTGGTTTTTCTATGTTTTTTATTTCGGTCAAGTAAATCGTCGTATCTACGATCCAACTAATTAATTGGGAGAGGCAATTAATATTAGTACGGCCTACGGGGATGTATGTTTTAATGTCTACTTTCTCTATGGATAATTTTTTATATATAGTGCTTTTAGATTTGCAAGTTCAAGAACACATGTTGTATGACAAATTAAATTACCAAATTGTACTCCCTCGATCAAGTCTAATTTATTTGGCGTATTTTATTTTATTTTTATTTTTTTGCCATAGAGAGACATATAGATACTAGTAAAGTCACATTTTATTTTGTCACATTATTCCCTTAGTATTTAAGGGTTGGAAAATAAGGGTAATGCTAAATGGTTTGGCCAGAATTTGGTCAGAAATTTAAAAAGTCTATAATATATTTTTATTTTAAAATAAACTGATCTTTTTTCCATTTTTTAGTTAAAATGTATTAAAGTTAAAAATGTTCAAAAACGTAGAATAACATTAATGTGAAATATGTTATTTTACTATTCTGGCCAAAAGAATTTTTCCGGAAAATAATACCTCCTTCATATATTTGAATGGAGAACAATAATCTCCTTATGTTGTATTTTCCGATGATACCTTTTTCAAGTATTATATATCGGTATTATCCCCATTGATTTCCAAGGTAATCAAAGTATGCATAAATTATATATAGTATAAAAGTACAAGACCCCTCCAAGACTCATGGTTTTACTGCAAATCGAAGAGTCCGAAACCTAAATGATGGATAAAAAAGTTAACTAAATTCAAGAACTACGTATGTACGATGCCAAAAGGCGAAATTAGGATTTATATAATATAGATGTATTCCTTTAAAAAAAAAGGGTAAATAACTCAAAATTCAAACAAGTGAACCATTTAACTTATTTAAAACATGAGTGTCAACAGATCATATTATGTCAATTTTTAAAAAATATGTATATAAAATATCTAGTTTTGCGAAGAGACCATGAGTTCATTACCCAAATTTCATGAGCTATACGTGACTTGGCTAACACCCCTTTAAAATTCATTACCCAAATTTCTTTTTTTAATTACTTGCTTCAAAGAGCACTGATAAGCATATAAGTGACAGATAATTTTTGTCAACTTTGCATAGCGCATAGTTTCTTTTTTCCTATTGAAAGTTGGATTATTCAACCTTTGGATTTATAACACAAAGAGTACATAGGTGCTATAGAACTAGGTTTTACTCTTTGCTAGGATTGAGAATAATGAGGTGTCATATAAAAGCGCTAATCACAAAGTAATATTATTTTATATTGAGTCACACATCAAATATTATCAAGAACTACATTAATTGTGGATGTTGAAATTTATAGACGATTAACTCTAATTTTTAATTTTGAGTAATTAGGTGGAGTTGATTTTACAGGTTCAATTAGTTTGATTCTCATTATCCTTTCCCTACTCCAGTATCTCCAAAGTAATTGATGGTGTAGTCTCTCAATCAACTCAACATTTTCGAAAGAAAAAAAATATATTCATACCATAACCGATCACTAGATAGTCCTTTTCATTCTCACTACCTACCACTTGTGCTTTTAAAATGTCTTTATTAATTCTGACAACATATTAAATAAATAAAAATTAGAAAAATTGGAATTTTCTTCTCGATTAAAAGGAATTAGTGTCTTTGCACCATATGAGATAAGAAAAACAAAATCGAATAAAAGGAATATTAATTATCGTGACTTTTACATGAAAAAAAATTACAATATTTGTCATAATCATCGGAGTAACATTAAATGGGGGGTTAAACATGACATGACTGAATTCAAATAATTAGATAAACTTTCGCTGAAAAATACTTAATCCACCTGCTATATTATCATCCCTATTTATAACTAAAAAGGTGCGAGTTATCTATTTTTACATATGTAATACGTTTAAAATATAAAAAGAATTGAGGACACGTCCTTTTTTCTCTACTTTGATTATTAAATTTTTCCGTATTAAATCTTTATATTAAATCATATAAACTTATGTTATTATGATCAAGTAATTTCACAAAGTGAGAATACATGTTAATTATCAAAATTTAGTTATTAAAAGCTTGTACAGAAACGTGTCTTACATGTATACGCTAGGTATAAATGAATAATTTTTACTTTGATTTAATCCTCATCCACACTTGTATTTTTATTTATAAATTTTAAATTTGGAGAAAAACGAAATCTGAAAGTCAGCTTAGAAAAAGAAAAAAAAAAGCGAAAGTATAAAGGGAATGTGAGAAAGTATCTTCTTAGTTTAATATTCGAATTCCCTCTTTTTTATTTTTTGTTTGAATAATAAGTTATTTCAGAATTAATTATTTTGGGGATTAGTTATTTTAGAACGTTGTTCCAACCTTAATATGAAATAAAATTAACACTATAATCTCGAGATATAACTAATTTCAAATAAATTATTCTAATCAAACATGAGATAAATTCATTCCAAAATTAGTTATTCCTTTCTTATTTCTGGTATCAAATAAACAAGTCCTAACATAATTATTATCGTACTACATTTCATCAAATTGGGACGGTTGTAAAATCAAAGATGCTCAATAGTACATTTAAATTTTGAACAAATGAAAAGACTTTTGTTTCTTCTTTCAAACATTAATATAGTGATTCATTGAATAATATATAGAACGTACCACGAGCAAGTAGCTAGGAAAAATATTAGGTGAACTAAAAGTTTCTTCGTCATATACATAGACTTTTATGTGTATTTACTTTATTACTGAGGCGTGTGTCTTTCTTTTTTGCTTTTTTCCGATATTTAATATCTGTTTTGAGATTTGATTATTTTAAATTTATGCTTTGAAATTCTTTTTTATGAGTGAAATATTCTCTATCAATAACAATAACATTCTCAAAAATCTTAAATACAAAAATTTTGATATTACCAAAAATGAAGAAGTATTTATCGTTTTATCGTAACCTTGTGATGATATCTTTGGTGTAGGCTGCTTTTGTCTTTTGGAAAACCACCAAAGTCTTGATGCTATCCTGCACGTGGGCGGCCTCTATTAAAAACAAGAGAAATAAATTGCAGCTATCAACGACTAAATATCGCTTTATAAGTCACAAAAGAAAAAGAAAAAAGGTGGAATATGATAGATAAACAGCAAGATACAAATTAAATGAATCAATAAATAATAATACACACAAAAGAAAAAGAAACAAAATGCGGTAATATTTAGAGCTCGTTTGAATTGGCTTAAAAGAAGTAGCTTTTAAGCAAAAAATAAAAAATCAAACTTAAATGACTTTTAAGTCAAAAAATAAAAAGTAGGAGGAGACTTACTTTTGATTTTTGACTTGTTTTAAATCATTTTTGACCTTATCAAACACTTCCTAACTTATTTTAAGTCAGTTTTAACTTATATTAAGTTATTTTTTATATTTGCTTTAGAAGAGATCGAAAATGTAGACTTGAAAATGATACTCCTTCTACACCAATTTAATTCACTCTTTTTTAGTTGACCCTTATAAATATCTATTGTTGATAAAATGATTTATAATCATACAAATGTATATGATTTATTTAGATCATAAACTTCAAACGTTTTTCTCTTTTTAATCTTTATATCAGATTAAATTATATCACATAAATTGAGACGAAAAGAGTATATTAAGCAGTGTTTTAAAAAACTCTATTGGGACTCGCCTCGGGGCTCACCCTGGGGTGGGGATCTAGCAAAACTCCCCGAGACTTAAGTGTGGGGCTTAGTTTTGTAAGACTTACGCCCTAAGCGCCCGACTCTACGCCCTAAGCACGTCCAACACCCAACACTCGAGGCTCGCCTAATAAATCGTACACAAATTATGTGTTAAAATCTTTAGTTAACATTGTTAATCCTTATAATTCTTGAATAAATGAATAATACTTAATGATTTTTTAATCTATAGAGATAAGAAGATTGAGAGTAACTCAAATAACAAGTTGTAGTATCACATCTTTACAATTTGGCAACACTGTGAAGGTATTATTTCGTACGTAACATTTCTTTTAAAAATACGTAGCAAAATTTTACTTTTTCACTTATCATTGGTCGTCATTGTTTTGTCATGTCTTAAAATTATCATATTTTATTTAGCTATTTGAAAGTAATTTTATTTTTAATAATGACGGAGCGATGTTTTTTTTTTATAATAGTAGTAAGTTTTATTGATTATTTTTTTAGGAAGATAAATTGTATAGTATGATAAAACATATTTTTAGAAATTACAATTCTTTTATTATTAGAAAATTATGATATTAGATTATTTATACTTGTATTATCATGTTAGAAATTTTACTTTCTATGAGTTTTCTTAATCATGTTTGTAATTATTTCAAACTATTGATGTATTTTTATAATTTTGTGTTATTATATTATTATACTATATTGTAAATTAAAAATTTAAAGATCCATAAGACTTACGATCCACGTCTCAAAGCTTACATCTCGTCATATACTAAGTAAAATGCCCCCGTCTTTTAAAACAGTGATATTAAGGATAGTCATACATTCTAGGGGCAAAAACCACTGGTTTAGGCAAATTATCAGTCAACCCTCTGAAGCTCCTCTTTTTTCTTTTTTCTTTTTTTGGGGAAAATAAATGACTTCACATAATTTGCTCTTTAATAACATGCCAGATTTTCTGCATAACAAACATGACTCATACTAGCTTTTAAATAAAATAAAATTATCATACAAGTTTTTCTGTGTTTTATTTGCAATTTTCTTGTGTTAATTTTACGATTTCTTGATGAAAATGGTCATATAACTAGTTAAAATAACATTTGCACTGGAGTTGGAATAATACTAGAAAAAAGAATTACAAAAGTGAAAATCACAGCTCCTATGGACAAATCCATAAGCTTATATTAGAGTTAAAAATAATAATCAGTGCCGCTATTAAGTTGGAGTAGTACCTCGCTACTAAATGTTGTTAATACTATGTTGTTAATTAATGCTGTTGTTTGTTAATAGTATGTATTTCTACCTTAATGTATTCTTTACTGGCCACTAGTATATTTTACACTTTTTTCTACTTGAACATAATAATAAAAGGATGATCAGTATTAAATTAGGTTTTAAATCTAACTTACGATAATTTAAAAAAAAAAAGAATTGCTTAAACTTTATAATAATTTTACACATGCAGTGAAACTTTTATCATTTTTTAACCTAAATCATCTTTATGTATGATACGCGTACATAATATATATTTTTTTAATGTTAAAGTATAGGTAATGCCTTTTTCTTTTGGAGTAGTTACTATACATCTACTATACAATTTGAAATATTTAAATCAAAAGGTCCAGAGACCAGAGCAGTATGACGACCACGTAGCTCTTTTAATAGAAAAACTCCATGATGCCTCATAGTATCTAAAGCATATTCTGAGAAAAATAAACTTTGTGAAATTTTATTGATTATATTATTATTGTGATAATTTTAAATAAAAAATATATTAAATCGTTTAATTTTATAATTTAAAATATGTCATGTGAATTTTTTTTTAAAAAATTATCAAAAATAAAATAGTTAAAACAAACTAAATTGACCCTTTCGGCTTTCTCTTCATCAAGCATAGCTTTATCTAGAAAGAGGCAAAAATGTTAACCAAGTGCGACGACCACGTGGCTCTTTCTCCATCGATAGACAAAGATGATAAATACACTTTCTATTTTTATTTTTATTTGTTATTTTTAGTATATTAAGAGAAAAAATTTAAAAATAATATTTCTTATTTTAAGATTAATTACTTATTTCTAATTTATTTTTCAAGATTTAACATCAATTAATATGTATATTAATAGAAAGTACTCATGTCAGAACACTTATTAAGAAAAATATTCAAGAATATAATTTAAATCATACTTTTCATTATTAATTTTTGTGAAATCATAAATAGAATATAACTTTATAAATAATGTAATTTATCTGTTAAAAAATATCAAATTTTATTAAAGAAAAGAGAAAATACGGATCGAAGAATTAATTTTAAGAAAATAATTCCCCTATAACTTTATGGATATTTTTTTGGCTGGTGTTCAATAATATCAAGATTAGAGACTGTAAATTGTAACAACATAATTAGAGAAATATCTTATTGCTTATATTGTGAAGGAACCTGACAAATCTAAAGTCAAACTGTATTCTTTAAAGTTTTGACTAGAGTAATTTTGGTTTTGATAGAGAAATTAGTGTGTAGATATAATCGAGATAGTCGGCTAAGCTATGATTTTTTACCGATTACTTGATAATTAGTGGAAATGTTTGGTTAAAAAAAAGTAATACTTATCCACATAAGATATTTATATTTAATTATATAAAAATATACTATATTGATGTAGTTTAATAAGATAAAATTCTTTAAATTTAGAATAAATGAAGCGCTATCCTTTGAATGGATCTTATGCGGTGAAACTTTAATGCAAATACTGAATAATAAATTTAATGCGACGAAACTTTAATGCGAATACAGAACATAAATATCAAGATTCATGCATGAGTAAATATGGAGTACGAGTGAAAAATAGTCATTCTTTATTGGCGGCTAGTATATTTTGGTTTTCTATTGGATGTTAATAATTGAAAAGGTAAATTACACTATGCAAGAAATTTTAATGCAGATACTGAACAATAAATTTTATGCGATGAAACTTTAATGCGAATACGGAACACAAATATCAAGATTCATGCATGAGTAAATATGGAGCAGGAGTAAAAACTAGTCATTCTTTGTTGGCGGCTATTATATTTTGGTTTTCTATTGGATGTTAATAATTGGAAAGGTAAATTACTCTATGCCCAAGAAACTTTAATGCAGATACTGAACAATAAATTTTATGCGATGAAACTTTAATGCGAATACGGAACACAAATATCAAGATTCATGCATGAGTAAATATGGAGCAGGAGTAAAAACTAGTCATTCTTTGTTGGCGGCTATTATATTTTGGTTTTCTATTGGATGTTAATAATTGGAAAGGTAAATTACTCTATGCCCAAGAAACTTTAATGCAGATACTGAACAATAAATTTTATGCGATGAAACTTTAATGCGAATACGGAACACAAATATCAAGATTCATGCATGAGTAAATATGGAGCAGGAGTAAAAACTAGTCATTCTTTGTTGGCGGCTATTATATTTTGGTTTTCTATTGGATGTTAATAATTGGAAAGGTAAATTACTCTATGCCCAAGAAACTTTAATGCATATACTGAACAATAAATTTTATGCGATGAAACTTTAATGCGAATACGGAACACAAATATCAAGATTCATGCATGAGTAAATATGGAGCA
>JAJONR010008460.1:0-39663 GCA_029582245.1 Solanum etuberosum | reverse complement strand
GTTGCATTCAAACTTCTTTCAAACACTTCCTGCTCATAGAAGTTTTGGAAAGCTTTCATGATGTCCTCCTTTACCACCTCCCAACATTTTAAGAAAAAGCCCATGGTGAATCCATCAGGCCCAGGTGCTTTATTAATTGCACACATTTTTAGACATTTTAGGACTTCACTCTCCTCAAAGTTCCTTTGCAGATTCTCCTTTTCCTCCTCTGTTAACCTGGGGCAATTAGCATCAGTATAGGCAGGTCTCTAGTTAGTAGTCTTAGTATATAACTTCTTGTAGAAGTCTACTATCTCTCCTTCAGTTCTTGCAGGATCTTGGGTTAGTTCTCCTTGGATTACTAGTTCATCAATGTTGTTGTACCTCTTGTGTGCATTGGCCATTTTGTGGAAGAACTTAGTGTTCCTGTCCCCCTCTTTTAACCATAGTGATCTTGATTTTTGTTTCCATGAAATTTCTTCATATTTGAGCAATTCCTCAAACTCCAGTAATCTAGAATTCTTCCTTGTTACCTCATCCTCTGTTAGTGCTCTACCCTTACTAACTTCGTCAAAAACAGCCAACTCTTTGAGTAAGTTCATCCTTTTAGCTCCCAGGTTCCATTGATCACTCCTGCTCCAAACCTTAAGCTTTTCTTTTAATGCCTTAAGTTTTGAAGCAAGTATGAAATCCGGGCTCCCAGAGAAACTGAAAGTGTCCCACCATTCTTTGATTCTGTTTGTGAACCCTTCTGTGTCTAACCACCAGTTTTCAAACTTGAAATAATTTTTGTTTTGGTTCCACACTCCCCCCAACAATGCAATATGAGTGTAGTCTGATCCGAGCCTTTGTAAAGCTATCTGTTTGATGTTGTTGAAGCTTTCATCCCATTCTTTTGATATCATAATCCTATCAATTCTGGAGGCAATGTCTTGATTGTCTCATTTGAACCAAGTATACTGGCCATCCTCTAGTTGAATGTCAAGAAACTTCAGATCTTCTAGGAAATCTGAAAATTCTCTCATGTCTTTTGTTCTTCTCAAACAGTTTCTCTTCTCTGAGATGAACCTCACCACATTGAAATCTCCACACACAGCCCAAGGTCCTTCTATTAAACCCCTTATAGCCCCTATTTCCTCCCAGACAAGCCTTCTTTCTACATAACAATTGGGGGCATAAACCCCTGTAATGTGACAACTGAAGTTTTGAAGTTGAGCTTCAAATTTGCATGTTATAGTGTAGATGCCAGTCTCCAAAATATCCCCCTTCCACACTCTACTGTACCACAACATTAGAATTCCCCCTCTAGTCCCACTAGCTTCCAAACACGCATATTTAACCCATCTCCCTCCCCAAATTTGCCTAACCTCCTCTATCACATCCCCTTCTAACTTAGTTTCTTGCAAACAAATGATGTCTGCATTCCATCCCCCCAAAACACTTTTGACTAATCTTCTCATATCCTTATTATTCAGTCCCTTTACATTTCATGAAACTAATTTAAACTTCATCTATCACTGATGAGCAAGTTTCTCCCCATACCTCTGTTTCCACTATTTTTAAATTTCACATCAAAGCTTACTATACTTTTTAACTCTTGAGAGCCTCTCCATCTTGTTTTCTTGCATACAACCTCTACTTCCATTCTTCTGGCTTGTCTTGAACTGTCTACTTGAAGTAATAACTCCAAGGCTTCCTCTTCATGGCCCTGTAAATCAACACCCAAAACTTTACCCAGATCTAAAAGAAAAGGAATAATACGCACTAAGCACCTGTTTGGATTGGCTTATTTCAAGTGCTTTAAAGCAAGAATAGTTTTAAGTACTTTTGTAGTGTTTGGGTAAGATAAAAAAAAAAAGTGCTTTTAAGTACTTGTTATTAAGCCAGAATAACAAAAATAAGTCAAAAGCCACACGTTAGGATTTCTAACTTATGGCTTTTGGCTTATATAAGCCATAAGCCCATCCAAACAGGCTCTAAGAAAGTTTAATAGCACTATACAATCAAATATTGGTAAATAATGAAGAACAAAATATAAGATGAAACTTTCTCAAAAAAAAAAGATATAAGATAAGACTTTGTATTTATTGGGGAAGATATTGCATAACACAGTATAAACTTCAGCTTAAGTTCTTCTAAAAAAAACTTCTACAAAGTACCTATATAGGAGCACTTTACTATAATCTACCTTACATCATACTTGCCATTAAACATATTCCTTTTTTCTCTTATTCTATTTGTGGCATTATATAATTCCTTCCTACATTCCGAACGATGTAGTTGTTTGACATGTTAGAAAACTTACCTAGCCATCTTCTTGCACCATGCTATTAGAATTTTGTGCAACAGGAAAGTGTTGAAAATATTTTTCCTGTTTCTATATGAAGCATTCACTTATTTAGTTATCCATGAAAAAGGTTAGATGATACATATTGATGTTTTAAGAGGTGTAATTATGAGTGTAATTGTGAAGTGACTTCTAGTTTCTTGAAAACGTGACTTTTGAGTTTTCTTAATGTAGATTGATGTTAAGAAGAATGTCTTTTCACAATTCATTGGCTTTTGTAGACAAGAACTTCCATATAAGAATGTGGCCTTTCATTACAAGTCACCAATCATTAATTCTAGAGTTGCCTTTTTAGATGGTCCAAGTTGACCCCTATAATTAATTTAGGACTCTTCTTGAAGTTTGTTAGCTTTATAGTTTAGGAAGAGGCTACAAATCCTTTTTTTGTGAGCTTAATCGATCTCTCCTTGTAAAGCTTGCATCTTCTTGATGCCTTTAAATGAATCTACTTACTTCATCAAAAATAAAATAAAATTCTAGAGTTTGAAATGTTATTTAAAAAATTAGAGAACCACAACCTTCCCAGATGGCCAAATGCCCATATCAAATTTAAATATTTATCTTACTTTAATATTATTATTAAATAATACTTATTTAAATAAAAAAAGACATATAATTTAGGGTTACTCAAGTTATTTAGGAGGATATTTAGGTCTTTCAAGTTTTTAGATTTGGGGTTCCAACAATTATAATAATAATATATATAGATATGGGTATAGATTAAATTCTGAAAGTGTTAATTTGCTCGAGAAGTTTGGGTAGTTTATTTCACTGGTTGGCTGAGTAGTCTCAGTAATGATGAGACAACCCTTACTTTTTGTTGTTTAGAATATCTATATATGAATTTGAAGTTGCTCTAATGGAATTTTTGGTTACTTAAATGCAGATGAGGATAGCTGTAGAAGGGTGTATGCACGGAGACTTGGATAATGTCTATGCCACCTTATTGCATTTGCAAGAAGTTCAAAATATAAAGATTGATCTCCTTTTATGCTGCGGTGACTTTCAGGTAGATACACTTGTTCCTTGTTAGCTTTTGACGCATTACTTATTTTTTGATTTTCCCGAACGAGTTGATAATAGATCAGGCTTTTGCTCATTTTGTTTACATATACCACACAAAAATGATTACACTTGGATTTTGTTGTTTTGAAGCTTCTATGTATAATTATTCTTGTAATTGTTATCCATTCATTGGAAAATTAGGCTTTGGCTCATCCTTTTAATAGATCTGAGATCTGTTATTCAGTTTAAGTGTGCTCTTCATTATTTTGAATCATTCTTCTTTGATACAACTCTTTAGTGTTTTGATCTTCTATGTTTCATGATGTTGGTAGTGATATGGGATTCCTTGATTATTCTTAATTTCACGGTTATATTGAAGACAAACATAACCAAGAATAAAATTTGAGATAAGAGATTTCTCATATTAACTGATTGGCTGAAATGTTGCAGTAATTGAATTGCAAACACTTAAATCCTTGACTTGACTAGTACGAATTGAGATATTTTATTTGTGCAAACAGGCTGTTAGGAATGAGAAGGATCTGCAAAGCTTAAATGTGCCACCTAAATTCCGGAGCATGAACTCTTTCTGGAAGTATTACTCAGGAGAGAAAGTAGCACCGTTTCCAACTATATTTATTGGAGGAAACCACGAAGCATCCAATTACCTTTGGGAACTGTGAGTTGGTGCCCATATATGATAACTGCAGTCAATATTGCATGAGATTGTTACCCATGATTGATTATACATTTCTGTACCTCATCTCTTAATCTGGAACTTCCAAAGAATCTTTATCAGTGTTTTCTCTTTTATATACCTTTCTTGCACTAGATCTTGTTTGTGATGATTTAGTCTTAATAAAAGCTGTTCAATCTTGAAATTTAAATGGCTGGTCAGCTGTCTTATAGTCATTTGATGTAGTTGAAATGATCAAGTTACCTGTGATAGATAGCTGTCTTCTGCAATGAACTATTCAAATTTTGTTGTTCTTGTATTACTTGACATTCGAGTGTCTATTCACTGTCAAGTGCTTACAATAGTACTTGGAGGAAATTCAAGAAAGACATCTTGAAAGAATCGCAAATGAGTTAACGGTCTCTGTATGAAGAGCCTGTGTTTGTGCTGTGTGGTGATTGTTTGTTTTAGGTGAACCAGTTTACTTCCTAAATCTTTAGTCTCTTGACTCGTGAAATGCTTTCATCTATTTATTTGCATATTTATTACTTTAAAATAAATGTTTAAATTAAGGACATGCAACTTACCTGGTAGAATAATTGAGGTGTGTTCATGTTGGTCGAGACACCACCATTATGGATATACAACTTACAACAACAACAATTATGCTTTAATCCCAAACTAGTTTGGGTTGGCTATACATATCCTCAATATCCATTCTTCTTCAATAATTTTATAGCACTAGAGGTTCTCCTTATTTTCTATTGTGATACAAATTTCAAATACAACTAGAAAGATCTAGCAAGTTGTTTGGGCTTGGGACTTCCATGTTGGAGGTCTCAAGTTCGAAACCCCTTGCCAGCGAAAGCAAGGGGTTTGCCTTCTGGGTCGAGCTCGTCGCACCGGGCTTGCCTAGTGCGGGTTACCTCTCCTATGTGGTTTGCGAGCTATTGCATAGGAGCGGGGGTTTTACCCTGTGCGCACCCAAAGGGTAGCGGCTGCGGGTTTCCCTTGTCATCAAAAAAAAAAAAAAAGATCTAGCAAGCATTGGAAATAATGTAAGTAAACTAACACAACTAAGCCTTAATCCCAAGTACTCCCTTTGTCCAACTTATGTGATGCACTTCCCTTTTTGCTCTATCCTAATAAGAATGTTACCTTTCTATATTTAGAAATGATTTAACTTTAAACTTTCTATATATGCGTAAATGAGATGATTTATAGTCACACAAATATCTATGGCTTGTTTTAGACCACAAGTTTCGGAACTCTTTCCACATTTCTTAAACTTTTTGCCCAATTAAAGTGTTGAACATAAAATGGGATTGAAGTAGAAGTTGGTATCACCTATGGATCTTTTCCTTTAATTGCGTTATGTTTTTTCACTATGTTCTCCTGAATTCTAAGAAGTTTTAGGTCTTTTTGGACAACTTCCCCACATATGTTTTAGGTCTATCTTGTTCTGTTTTAACACCTTCAATGACCATAGTATCACACCTTCCGACTGGTCTTTTTGGAGATGTACATAGAACTAATCAAATCATCTTAGGCACCATTTTGTTGAATTATCCTCCATGATGATCTTTGTTCCTTCCGTTGGATGTAATTTTTTAAATGACCTCATGTCCATCTTAACTTCTGGCATTTCTACAACACTCCTCTTAGGAATGTGCAGGAATTTAGAAGTCCAGTATTCACTCCCATATAACATTGCTAAAACGACCTTATAAACTTTTTACTTTATTTATTAAAAGAACATTTTTTGGAACTAGCCGTTGAGGTGTTGCAACTTAGAAAAAAGAAGAAGAATATTAAGGATTTCATTTCTCACAAGTTATTGTTTAGTTTACTTGAGCACGAAGTGTTGAAATCTGAAAGCTGGTTTGATATGACCAGTCATGTTGTATTTCTCCAATGGCATAATTCATCGGGTTTCCTTAAAATTCTCTGTTGGATGCATTCTGGATTGTTCTCTCTTCTTGCAAACTTGAGCATGAGAAGGAGATTCTTTTTCTGTTCATAGATGCTCTTTCAGTTATAATTGATAAAGGTATGATAAGATGGAATGGTGAATGAGGAATAACATGAAATGTAGGATACATCCCTTCTAATATGCTACTTTCCTCAACTTGCCTACCTAATACAATGATTGTTTGTGCTTCCAGGTACTATGGAGGATGGGCAGCACCTCAGATATACTTCCTTGGATTTGCTGGAGTAATCAAGTTTGGCAACATTCGTATTGGTGGCCTTTCTGGAATTTATAAATCACACCATTACAATATGGGTATGTTAGTCCTAGCAAATACTACCTGGATTTGGATATTGACATTTTTGTTGTTAATGTGTTAGCAAACTTGTAGGTTTTGTCAAATGCAAGTTGTATTGGTTGGCTAATTCACTGTACCTAGCTCCTCTAGATTTTTTACTGAATAAGTTCTAAAAATTTGAAATTGGATTTACATGACTGCTATATGTGATAATTGCCTGATATTGGGCAGGGCACTATGAGAAGCTACCTTATAGTGAACAGGATATTCGATCGATATATCATGTTCGCGAGTATGATGTCCACAAGCTCTTGCAAATTGAGGAACCAATTGATATCTTTCTTTCACATGACTGGCCTGTTGGCATCACCGCCGGTGGGGACTTGAAAGCTCTTCTTCGTCAAAAACCTTTCTTTGAGCAAGAGGTAATATTGAGCGGGTTCACTTTTGCCATGGCTGATATACCTTGTTAGATAAAGTCCTATACATGTATCTGCTTATCCTATTGGAAAATACCATACAACAACAACTATACCTCAGTCCCAAACAATTTGGAGTCGGCTATATGAATCTCGATTTCTTCATTTAAGCTCATATTATATCATCATACTAAATGAAATAAAAGTGAAAAATAAGTTAAAAATATACAGAACACTTAACTAGCATAGGTGTATGTTCAGAACCTATGCTAGTTAGATGTTCTACATCTATTTAAGAAAATTTGATAGTCCATTAATGATGATATCATAGGGGCAGATTTCTACGCTCAGATTTTATGCCAGAGGTTAGCCCATTGTGCGGCAGTCAAGTCCTCTTGCCTGACTCAGCCTGCTTGCAGTCAAGTCTGTCTGTTTTCTAACAACGCCTACTGTTTGGCCTTAAATTATTTTCGATGCCAAAACTGAAATGAACACAACATATATGGGGAAACCCAACCTTTATATTAATTCAAAACAATACAAAGGACCCTCACTCATTATGACAACAATTTTACCACAACTTCGACTTTGACTAAGGCACAATCACAAGTCGATTGCTGCCTTAAGACACTCTTGAAACCCTTGCGTTCCTTCTTAGTGGACTTAGTGAAATTCTAGACTTATTTCTTCTCTCTTTCACTACTGATTTCATCCAAGGCCAAGGCTGCACATTTATAGACCATGTGACAGCCTTTGGCTTACAATAAACAGCCTGCCGACACCCTTTCCAACATTTGTCACGATCGAGGCCAATCAAGGCTAATGTTCAGTTGACATCCCGATCTGATAAGGCACTCAAAATTCGAATTACAAAGCTATACAAAAATAAAATGAATCTGGACACAAGCAGTTACAAAAAGGTAACGGCCGCATGTGCCATGTGCTACCTAATTTCGCCCCTTTTTGCCAGCTTCCCGCCCTATTTTGGCGCCAATACGCTGTCTAGGTTTTGCCTAGCCATTGTCTTGCCATAGCCAACTTGGACCCGACCGCACATGCTCTGCCGACGCACTGCCAACGCTTTGTCGCTGCCTTGCCTGCGTTTTCCTTGGCCATGCTAACTTTTGTTTCCCTCGTGCCATTCATTGTCTTCTTGCTGCCTTAGCTTTGCCTATACTTTACTTTAGCTCAGCTTGATTCACCCACACTTGACCCAACCATGCCATTTTCCATATGCCAACTTGCCCAATGTCGACGTCAATTAGTGTCCATGCCAGTGCCTTTGTCGTGTCACGACACTGCCTTGTCAACCTTGCTTGTCACCATCTTAACAATGTCAACATCTTGCCCACATGATTAATTCAACCTACACCTAGGCCCTTGACAAAGTCATTCATGCCAACCCTTTGCCACCACCGTGCCATCTGCCGAGTCTTAGGATCAGGCCCCTTACAAACCACCCCCACCCTTTGAAACTCGACATCCTCGTCGAGGACATTGCTCATCTAGTATGTAGATTTGGATTGGGAATACAGATCATCCTGTGTCCTCTATCTTCGTCTTCCACCAACGCTAAGGCATTAATGTTTGATGAGTCTGCTTCCTTGTCCTTCTCCTTGTCCAATTCAGCAGCAATCAAAGCATTTACCTTTGCTTGTACCAGGCAGTCTCTTTTCAAATGTGGACCACCACATCTAAAGCATACACCAAACTTGCCCCCTTTTTGGTTTGGAAAAGAAGATTCCTCTTGCCCCACTTTGTCTTCGTTTCCGACAGCATTGCCCTTCTCATTTTTCTTCCATTCCTTTCCCTTGTCTTTTGACTTGGAGTACAAAGTGTCCTTTGGGTCGTCACCCTCATCGAAGTCAGCCAACTTATCTGTCGCCACAATAGTAGAGTTTACAGTTTGTACATTTTGCCTCGTCAACTCTCTTTGTGCCCAAACCTTCAACCCGCTCATGAAATAGTACAACTTGTCTTCCTCTACCATATTGCCTATATTGAGCATCAAGGACGAGAACTCCTTGATATATGACCTCACTATGCCGCTTTGTTTCAATCGCCGCAGCCCATCCTTTGCAGCCCAAGACAAGTTGCTTGGAAGGAATTGGGTTTTTAATTCCTTCTTCAAGACATCCACATTTCAATTCGTGGAAGGTTAGTGCTCTCTCCATGTCACTCCCCGAGGCTACCCCCTTTACGTAACATGGGACCTAGGATCACGAGTGGCCCCAAGCTAACCCTGTGTCTGGCATAAATCAGGCATACTGAGAATAACTGAATAAGACATGTACTATGCGGAAGCTAAACAATAGATAACTGAAAAATGGGGAATACCCAACTAGTTTGAATGTATGAAACATACTAAGAGTTTAACAATAGCTGAAAGATAAACTCATCAACCCAAGGTGATTCTATTACTATGTATGAAAAGCCTCTAACTGAGTTGAGTTGCTGGGACATGCCCCCCCAGCTAACTCTAAAAAAAACTGAAAACTGAAAGTAAAGACAAATGAAAACATGTCTATTGTCCTCGAAATATGAGGACTCACCACTGAAGCTGCTGAGTGCGGACCAAGAATCGATCTAAGCGCGATCTGGATGCTGAGTACCTGAACCTACATCATAAAAGGATGTAGCGCAGAGTATGCGTCAGTACTTTGAATGTACTGAGCATGCAGGATATAGATACTAAGCTGAACAAACATATATAAGCTGAAACAAGGCATAACTGAGCAATACTGAAAAGTGAGCAAGAATGTACATACTGAAAAGCTGAACTGAATGCAATGACCAAGTACTAATCATGAACAAGACATGCTAAACTGAGTACTGAAGTATATACTGAAAACCTGGTCAAATGCACTAAGAGTCTGACTGTGGGAGCTACTATTAACCGACATAAAACCACATGAGCTAAACGTGGAGTCCGATGTATACACTCCATCGAGAGGACCCAATATACCTTGCCAGGGGTATAAAGGCCTGACTGACGTGATCACTAAATTTGATGCCCAACAAAGGGGACTTATACTCCTACGGGGGCACGTAGTTTTGGGACTATAAGGGTACGCTGAACCCTAGTCCAACTCGGTGCTAAGTCTACTCCCAACTAAATATGTATATGACTGAAATGTAACTGAAATACTGACATACTGAATAGCTCAAATACTGACATGCAAATCTGAGAATGCAACATTTATATACTGATAATGTAACATTCGAAACTGGAGCATGATTATCTGTTTAACTGACCTAGCAAGTGCAATTCATGAACTAAGAGAATCTACACAAACTAGGGTTCTGAGTACTATGCAGGAATTATACTAAAATTATCAAGAAACAAGTTATTTAGATCAAGGGAACCATAATCACAATAAATCTTGAAAATCTAGAAACCCTAGGTCTGAACAGTTTATGAGAATCTGAAGAACTAACTGAATTCTAGGGACTTAGTGGATGAAAGGAACCCACTAGTGAAATCCCACATACCTGGTGACGAAATCTACGGAGAAATACTTCGATGTCGGGGATGAAACTTGAAGCAAACCTTCTGGTTGTTCTTGGGAAACTGGCGCCTCATTCTTCTCCTTTTTGCTCTAAGTTTGGATGATTTCTGGTGAATAAAGGTTCTGGGTATGTCTGACTAAGTTATTAGGCTTAAACTGAGTAAAACGACGTAGTTTAGGCATCAAACGACGTAGTTTAAGTGCCCAACGCATAGGGGAAAGGACCAAAACGACCCTGACTTAAATTTGACGAGTGCCACCTACTACAGGACTGACGGGCCATCGTTTGACCTACCAACCGTCGGTAGGGGTCGTCGGTCAAGCTCTGCCCGACAGGGCTTTACTAAAACGAGCATAACTTTTTACTCCGAGATGGTATTTTAGCAAACTCGGTGGCGTTGGAAAGAGGATTCAATTATCTTTCATTTGACAGGTCATGGGCCACCTAATTCATTTTGTGCTAAAAGATATGACCGTTTGAAGTTGACCCAACAACCATTTCCCTCCAATTGGCTGCTGACCCTCACCTACGGTCCGTAGGTCCAACCACGGACCGTCCTGGTCGATCGTGGGTGGGTTCAGAGACCATAAACATTTGGTGCCCAACGATGGACCCCACCTATGGACCGTGTGTCAGGCCACGGACCGTCGGTGGCTTCCGTGGTTCTTGCACCAGTTCCTGGAAAGTTGCACTTTTCTATTTTCTCAAATCCGAGGTGTTACACTCCACTTCTCCAACCCTTGTTCTCCACCAAACTTTGGCATCATCACCCAAGTACATAGTTTTGACTGACACCTTCTCATCATCCGGAACCTTGGCTGCCTTGAAATAATTTTCAATATCCCACAGAAAATGTTCCAACTCCTTAGCGCTCCTCACACCATTGTATGACTTCGGTTCTGGTACTTTCAGCCTTGTGGGGTTGATAGTTCCTTGCAAAGCCCGACGAAGAAGAAAAGCTTCACCACACAGATCTTCCTTCTCCTTACGAGTAAATTTCATTTCTGCTTGGGCATTCTTATGCTTGGCAGCATAGTCCGCCTCTATATTATTAACCTGTTCGTTCAGGGATTCACGCAACACTGTCAATTCTGCATTCAACCCATGAATACGGGTGATCAGATCAACCAAATCTTCCCCATCGTCTGATACACCAATCAGCGCCTCCAATCGTGCCACTTTTTCCCGTAATTCAGCATTTCCACCAACCATCATTTTAGTCTAAGCCGTGCTCTGATACCAACACTCACAGGGGCAGATTTCTACGCTCATATTTTATGCTAGAGGTTAGCCCGCTGTGCGGCAGTCTAGTCCACTTGCCTGACTGAGCCTACTTGCTGTCAAGTCTGCCTGTTTTTCAACAACGCCTACTGTTTGGCCTTAAATTATTTTCGATGCCAGAACTGAAATGAACACAACATATATGGGGAAATCCAACCTTTACATTAATTCAAAACAATACAAAGGACCCTCACTCGTTATGACAACAATTCTTCCACGACTTCAACTTCGACTAAGGCACAATCACAAGTCAATTGCTTCCTAAAGACACTCTTGAAATCCTCACGGTCCTTCTTAGTGTACTTAGTGAAATTCTAGACTTATTTCTTCCCTCTTTCACTACTGATTTCGTCCAAGGTCAAGGCTGCACATTTATATACCATGTGACAGCCTTTGGCTTACAATAAATAGTCTGCCAACACCTGTCCAACACTTTTCCAACACTTGTCATGATCAAGGCCAATCAAGGCTAATGTTCAGTTGACATCCCCAACTGATAAGGCACTCAAAATTCGAATTACAATGCTATACAAAGCTACAACGAATCTGGACACAAGCAGTTATAAAAAGGTAACCGCCACATGTGCTGCCCAATTTCGCCCCTTGTTGCCAGCTTCCCGCCCTATTTTTGGTGCCAATACATTGTCTAGGCTTTGCCTAGCCATTGTCTTGCCATAGCCAACTTGGACCTGGTCGCACATGCCACTGCCGACACACTGTCAACGCCTTGCCGCTGCCTTGCCTGCGTTTTCCTTGGCCATGCTAACTTTTGTTTCCCTCATGCCATTCATTGTCTTCTTGCTGCCTTAGCTTTGCCTTTGCCTATACTTTACTTTAGCTCAACTTGATTCACCTGCACTTGACCAGACCATGCCATTTTCCACATGCCAACTTGCGCACTGTCGACGTCGGCCAGTGTCCATGCCATGCCATCACCCACTGCCTTGCCAGTGCCTTCGTCATGTCACGACACTGCCTTGTCAACCTTGCTTGTCACTATCTTAGCAATGCCAGCATCTTGCCCACATGATTGAGTCAACCTACACCTAGGCCCTTGACAAAGTCATTCATGTCAACCCTTTGCCGCCACCGTGCCATCTGCCGAGTCTTAGGATCAGGCCCCTTACAGATGATGACCCTCTCTAGCCTCTTCCATATTCTATCTCCATGTCCCTTGCATTACACCGTGTAAAACTTGGTCGTGTGAAATCCAGCATCCCAAATTCTCCTATACATGAAATAACATCCCATGCTTTTCTCCCTCCTGTGTGGTCTGCCTCCTTTACTTCAGCATCCACTATTGCATTAAAAACACCACTAATACACCAAGGGCCATCCATGTTCAATTTTCAACCTCTCAAGGTATCCCACAATGGTAGTATCTGATTTTTTTTGTCTTGGCATAGACCAGAGTCATCCAAAAAGGCTCATCAGTTCTCTTGAAACTCATTTTATGTGATGTCACTGGATCCTTCACTTCTTGCTCATTCCATGAGGTTTGCGGTGCAAAGGTATTAATAGGCTCCTCATCATCAGTGGAATTGCACTCTTCATTATCCTCTTCATGCTCCTTATCATAAATGTGAATCTCCTCGGCTGTCTTCTGAGTCATATTCACTAGAATCCTTCTATTTGTTTGGGTTCTTCAGGGATGTTCTGTGTTGTGCCTCCTTCAGTAGGCATGGTTATGGTGTGCTTGTTCTTCCTTCCATATTTCTTATGGCTAGATTCAGTCTTTCTGCCCTCTTGCATAACTATTTGTTGGCTCTGTGTCTCATTGGGATCCGTAGAAACAACCACCTGCTCCATAATCTATGCTGGGGCTCCAGAGATGGACCCTGATGTCAATTTGGTGGACTTCCTTGCTCATGCTATTTTTAGTGCTGTTGCTAGGTGGATCTGTTTTCTCAGTGCTTGGTGTTTTTTCCTTCTTGGTAATCTGGCGTTCCCTTAGCTGAGGTGTCATCTCTGTCGGATTCATCAATCTGGCTTAACTGTTGGAAGGAGTTTTTAAAAGGAACTAGAGGTCCAATTACCTCAGGTGTAGAAGATTGCACTTGCCCAACATGATTTTCCTGGTGAGAGTGTAGCCCTTGTTGAGATGTGATCACCATCACAGAGTTGTTCTTCAGAATCTTTTGAATCTCCTCATTGGCCTTAGCCTATTATTGCTGATCTATCTTATTAGAGCTAGGCCTGACCCCCGATTTCATCTTCTTTCTTTCCATGTTAGCTGTCAGCTCCTTTTGAATTTTGTATAGCAGGAGGATTCAGTTGTACAAGATAAGTAATCGTGCGGTGCATTTTATCATGTGCAAGTATGTCAGCTTCCTACTGAAGTCTTGCGTAGTGGGCAGGTTAAGGTAGTCGTTTTTCCATGACATGCCTTTCTTGAGGTGTTCAGCAAGACTAAGAGCACTACTATTTCTGTGTAGTTGGCGCTCCCTTGGTTGCTTGTACAGCCAACACCTTTAGTTGGTTGGAGTAGAGTGCTTTACCACTGGAGCAACCTCAGTGTCTCACTTGTGTTCTTCCCTTTTCACATTTAATTGGACGACTCCTTGGTCTAATATTTGTTATCCTTTGATTTTCTGTTAATTTAGTTCTCTTCAGTAAGAACATATCTACATATCTGTTATGTTCACAGAAATTGTGTTTATCATTTCTTTAATTTCTTTGCCCTCGTGTCATATTTGTCTTCTGAAGTGTAGAATTATATTTGTATCTTTTTTTTGGGCCGCTTAATGCTCTGATAATTTCAGATATGTACTCTTTCAGATTCAGGAAGGAACTCTGGGAAGCAAACCTGCTGCAGAATTACTGGGAAAGTTGAGGCCTCCTTACTGGTTTTCTGCACATCTGCACTGCAAATTTGCTGCTTTAGTTCAGCATGAGAAGGATGGTCATTCCACTAAGTTTCTTGCTCTTGATAAGTGCCTCCCTGGTAGAAACTTTTTACAGGTCTTTCTCTGCACCTTGTTGTTTACTGAGTCAAGACCTTTTTATAGTTCGCAGATAAAGTTAAGGCTGAATACATACACAAACACTCAAACTTGTCAGAATTTTTCATTTAGACACCTAAGCTAAGCATATAACCTATTGAACACTACATCTAATCTCAAAATGTGCCTATCAGACATTCTTGGTGACATGGCAAGTTTCGTGTTCATCACCTGAACTTGAGCACGTGATTGCCGGAAAAATAGAGTTCTGCTGGAAAATTGGCTTCTGGCCTTTTTTCCAACTTTTCTTCTTGTATGTTTCATGAGAAGAAGAAATACACCAGCAAATGATTTTTGTGAATTCTTCTTTCTTTTCGTACTGCTAATAAGTAGAGATCAGCTCTAGAACAATAATACATGCTTTTAAATTTCTTCTTCAGATTCAAGTGGAATCGCATCTTCCATAGTGCTGGCCATCAGACTCCTTCCTCTTATACTATTCTTCTCATCCTTTTACCCCAAAATCCTCCCCTCAAAGTCTTTGAAAACTGATTTGTGTAACCCCACAAATCTGGAATCTATTTTTTTGAGAATTGGTAACATTGTATTCTTCAGCATTAAGGATATGCTGGAGACCATTAGAAAATCAGAAAAGAACAAAAAGAGTAATACTTACAAGGATCCTAAGAATTCTAAAAGTTGATCTGAATCCTCAAATCCTATCTCTTTACTCCAAAAATAAAAGTCCAATCTGGAATCTATTGGACTTCACCGGAATATTGTCAAGTGATATCCAAATTTATGTTTTTCCTCAATATCATTCTGCCAAATCTAGGAACGCTTTTGTGACCCAAGTCTGATTTTCTTTTCCTCTGTTTCACCAGAACTTTTTTTGAGGCTCCAAATCTGAATTATTTCTGCTTCTCGGGAAAATAGCCTCATTGGAGAGGAGATTTACAGAAGTCTTTTCAGGCCAACTCAGTTTTCTTTTGGCTTTTTGTTATATTTGCTGACATGCCTTTTTTTCATTGGTTTTACTTGCCAAGTCACATTAAGTGATTTTCACGCACTTTAAGTTGTTTAGACTTGTGAAATAAGTAATCAATAGACACAATTTGACTGGAGTTGAAGTGTTCAATAGGTACAAATCTTAGTTCAAGTGTTCAGATGTAAAAAATCGGAAAAGTTTTAAGGGGCCGCATATGTATCCGGCCTAAATTAATGTGTGTGACTCACTGAGTTTTATAGGTTATTGAAATTGAGTCCGGACCAGGACCTCATGAACTTCAACTTGATGAAGAATGGTTGGCTATCACAAGAAAGTATAATGCTGTCTTGCCCTTGACAATCAGGAATGCGAACTATAAGTATGTACATTTCATAGTTCTGTTTTTTATCATGTTTCAGGGAAATCAGCTCGTAACTCCCTCCATTTTGATTGTAGTAATGTACATCTCGGCATAGAACAGTGCCGCCAGTTTGTAAGAAATAAGCTGCAGACAAGAGGATCCAAGCCGTTTGAATTTGTTCAGACTGCACCATGCTACAAACCTTCTCAACCTGTAGCTGACGGTGTCTTCCATGGTGATGATCTGTACACCAGGACATTATCTATGCACTTACTTTCTTTTGTGTCATAAGTTGCTCACTGGAGTCAATTGAGTCTGTTATAATCATCTAGAATAAAAACTGAGTTGGTCCTGAACTACTCAACAAGTGAGATTAAAATTTGTCCAGTAGAAGCTCACTGTTATCTTCATTTTGAAGTCTATGAATACTGTTTAGTGTAGTACTAGTTCTTTTTCTTAGATAGTAGTATATAGAAAGATACTTTATAGCAGTGTGGATGTTGATTCTTTCTCTTTTCCATTTCCTTCACAGGTTTCTATAAAAACCCTCAGACAGAAGCTCTTCTACAATTTCTGGAACTTGAGTATCTTCTCAATAAAATGCCAGAATCAAGGAGGCCTGCTGCAAGTCCAGCCTCATTAGTTTCAGGATGTAAATGTTCTTCCTCTAGTGTTCATAAAATTATTTCGCCTTATGATTCATGATCCGTTATCTGTATTCAACTGACACTGGTTGAAGTTTTATGTACTGTTCTTTGTTTATTATGACATAGAGAGAAGAAAAGCAGAAGTTCTAACATTTGACGTATTTGGTTGTCTACATTTTTCTTCTGGAAAAAATGATTCTCTGACATAAAATATTGAACATTTTCACTTCTCCTCCAGAAAAAATATTTCTCTGATATAATATAGAGCCACCTTAGATACAATTTAGTAGGTAATGTATTTGACGGTCGCAAAGGATTCAAATAGCTAGTGCAAGAATGAACTGATGCTAAAGCTTAAGCTCTGGTTAGTTTAGGAATATTCCATGTACATGACAAGCAGAATTTCTATACGCAATCCCTTGGAAGAGTAATAGATTCTACCCTGCGTTCCTTTACCTTTTACAACTTGTAAGACTATTTAGGTGAGTCACAGTTTATTACCTTTCATAAACTTCTTTTGTTGGTTTAAAATTGCATTACCTGCGGCTGCCAGAGACCTGCGATTACATATTCTGCTGTGAAAGCTGTGTATGTTACCATGCATTCACTCACATTTTCTTTTGTCAGCAATGTCATTGTATACTCTTTAAACGGGTATGCTATGCAATTTGATTAAGTATAGTTGACATGTTTCTAGTATAGAGATATCTTGTATAGTAAAGTCATAACTTTTCGTTCTTTTATTTTTTGTTTGATGTATATTTTATATTCTAGAAGAGCTGCATGGTTTTTCTAAATAACAGGTTGACTTTTACCTACTTTTAATGCATTTTCAGGTTCCTTTGATTACTATGGTGAAGATATACCCATAGATGATATAGATGATGTGGATGATACAGAGGATTTCAAAGAGGTTGACCCGGAATATGCTCAAGAAGGATTAATCTTAAGCTCAGATCTTGGTACTTATTTTTTGTTGGTTCCTTATAACGGTCGTGATTAATTTCTGTCTGTCAATAAATTTATGTAAAAGGTTGTTCCCAGAGAATCGCCGCTATAAAGGGTAAATGAAAGCTGCAGTTTTAGCAGTTTTAATGGGAAGCTTCACTTCACAGAATTGTTTGACATTTGAAACGTTAACCCTTTTCCATTATTTTTGGCCATTTGTAGACCTTAGCATACTTTTGCTCTCACCTTGCTGTGCCGAACCTTTGAGACAATGGGTGGGTGGTGATTAAGCCTTTGCAAGAGTTGATAACTAATTTCATCACCTTTGTCTGGATCACCAAACCCTTACTGGTATTTGAAGTAGGTGCTGGTTTAATACCAATAGTGGAATGTTACGATTTTCTTATATTGACACAGCTGAATTGCATGCTCTCTTATAGTTTTCCTAGGTTGTGCACAATATCTTAGTGTAAGATGGAAGTTGTAGGCAACATCATCACATGAGAGGACATTCTTATAAATGTTCCTCGTGATTTTGCCAATATGAGCCAATGACTGTATTATGGTGAACCACAAAAACCATCTCAATTCTGTTCGTGGATAAAAGGTATGATAGAAAGAACTCATTTTACCATGGATCCAGTTGCAGAGATTGATTGGCTTTAAGGATCGTTGACTGCGCCCAGCAAAAGGGACCAAAATCTATTTTCGTTGGCAGTGCTTCTAGGTCATCCAATGAACTCCTAAAAGGTATATAAATATGAGTATTTTCAGTTTTATTCATGTTTATAGTCATCCATTTAGTTTTACATGACTGAAGCATAATTAAGTTGGTATTCACCACTTACTCCATCAGTTGTTTCCTGTCCTGCTGAAAAGCTGTGTTATGATTGGCTCTGATTACTGTTACTGTATTATTGAACTGCATGAATTGTGGTATTATTTGGGGGAAAGTAAAATTTGTTTGTATTTTAGCGAGGGCATGTGGTAGAGGCTGGTAAATTTAAGTTCATGACAATTCTGGTCTTTGTGAAGATCAGACTACTAATGCCCCATCTTTAGAAATGTGGGTCATGAATCTGATGTTCAAATAACTTTTGCTGATATAATATGTCAAGTAGAAAAGAATCCCTCCCTCCCTTCCGACCCGAAGCATGACTACTGATGCTAAGCTATTAGAGCCAATTATTATGATGTGATACAGATAATCTTGGGCCTGCCTATGCATGATGCTAAGTGATCAAATACACGTGAACCCTTGTAATGGTTAATGACAATTGTATGTGACAAGTTTCCCATTGACCCTTAATCTAACACAACTTTCTGTTAAGTCTTCCACATCTGTCAAGGAAATATCATGTTCTCTCCGAATATGGTCTTAGATAATTCCCGCATCATGAAATTAACTTTAGAGGTTTGAGTTTTAGGTACAAGACCTCTTCTTTTATTAAACTTAAAAGCCGCAAAATGAAGCCATGTGAAAACTGAGTTTATACAGAATTGAAACTGGCTTTTGAGATCAATGTAGATTCAAAAGAGGGTTGTAAGTAATGTTTAATTCTGATAATGCTAAATATTCACCTATTTTATTTTATTGCAGATTCCTCATTTGTTCCTTAACTAGGGAGGGCAACTGATTGGCTAAAATGGGCAGCAGACGATGAAACTGAAGACTTTTTGCTTTTTTCATTAGACTAACTATCTCCATTTGGACTTGAAAGGGACAATATTTCCCATGGTTGTAATTTGTAGGATGATGCAGTAATAACTCTACCTTTTTATGAAGACTAGAAAATGGTGTAAGTCCACTGCTCGGGTCCAATCACCATTATTTGAAATTAGTAGTTTCAGAGGATGTGGTGACGAACTTGTTACTTGTGTTTGGTTAACTACTTTACTGACCAGCGGAAGGGGTTCCTCTTTTAACAAGAGGTTTTGGGTTAAAAGAGCGCTTCCCCCATTGGGGTCCTAAGCGGCACGAATCTGAATATAGTTAGGCTCCAATACAGATATCAGACATTGGATGGGAAATTAAAAAATAAAAAGTAGCGTTTGTTCCAGCAGTTTTAATTTTTAAAATATGGTGATATTTACATTTTTTTTTCTTCTCTACTAGTTATATTAACAGTTTAATATTAGAAAACAAAGGTCATTTTTTATAAATATAAAGATCAAGAAATAATATAATAAAAAATGAATTAGTACTTAGTTAATAACTACATAATACAATAGAATTTTGAATAATAAAACATAAGGTTTTAATTTAAAGCATCATAGATATCTTCTACTTCTTCCTATTCATATTATACGACGTTTTCTGTTTGTACTTACCACATATAAATTTTCTTATTCTTATTCTTATTAAAAGTTAAATATGTTTTAACAAAATTATCTATCTTCTATCTATTTATATCTATTTATACTACCTTAAAAGCATAAACGTCTTAACTTGAATGTTAAATTACTATAATATTACTATTTGAAACACCCATTAATATCTATTTGAGTAGCATATATTCTATTGAAAGGTTGTGACTTTTCCGATGAATTGTCATTTTTTCGAAGGGTTCTGACTTTTCAATGAGTTGTGACTTTTTCAAAGGGTTGTGACTTTTTTGATAAGTTGTGACTTTTACAAAGGATTGTGACTTTTTCAAAGAGTTGTGACTTTTTCAAAAGATTGTCACTGTTTCGAAGGGTCATGACTTTTCAGATAAGACACAATAAACACATGTTCATACTACCCTTTGTTGGCTATAAATAGAGGAATTCTCTCTCATTTTTAAATCTTTTGCTCTTCTTCTTCTTACACTTAAAAATTTTTCATGTGATTTATTGTCGTTGAGTGAGTTTGATGATCAGTGGAATTTGAGGTACCACTATTCTGATGAAGTAAATCATTTTGTCCTAAGTGGATATATTTCAGAACCTCGAATACTTGAGGAAAATAAGTTTTGGTGATATAATAATCATTTTTTTTTGCTTCATATATACAACAGTATGTAATGTTCCACTATCTGAAGCTAACGTGGAGTAATCTAAATTCATTTGTTTTTGTTTATAATTTCTCATGTGATGCAGATATGTGCTTAGAATATCTTTTTCAAAAATTATTGAACTTCTCATGAGTCAGAGAATTGTCACGAGTTCGAGTTGTTTTGTTGATGCTCAAGATATAAGAATGACTTTATTTACAGTTATTTAGTGAGATTGTCTGGAATTTTGTTTCAAAATATTTACTACTATATAAACATTTTCCTTTCGTTTTACTTATTTACTTTATTTTTTAGTATTTGTGTATTTTAGCCGAATGAAAATTCATTTGATTTATATTTTATAATGACGCTGGATTAAATGGTGTATTAGTTTAATGTTTATTTTCTTATTTAATTTCTATTTTTTCTGAGATAAATATTTTTATTATGTGCAAATATTTATCTATAGATATATATAATTGGGTAGGTGTTTGTATTAAAATTAAAGTATTATATATGTTACGAAAGTATCATCAAGTTGACAAGATCTTCGAACTTCAAAAAATATTATTTGTAAAAGTTTTGATTTCTTCTTTTTAAAATTAAAAAAAAAAAACTCATAAAAAATAGAAAAATATGTGAATCATTTAAAAATTATTATTTGTAAAATAAATTTTATATTAAGTAATATATAAACGTGCAAGTTGCAATGCATGGAAAGCTTTAAGGTGCAAGCTTAGATTGTCATTTTGCCCCTACACTAAATTAAAATCTAATTAACTATCTAAATAAACAATAAAATTAATTAGAAGTCCTATTTATTTAAGTAAATACAAAATTAATAAGAAATTCAGCTATTGCACTTTAATTCTTTAGTTATGACATTATAAGTTTTCTTAGTTATTACTAATTATTGCAAATGTTATTCATACCTTTTTACATCCTTTAGTTACAACATTATGAATTCTGTTAGTTATTACATTTATTATTTCTATCTTTCATCTTTCCTTATATTAACTTTTTGCTCAATAACTTTTCACATTCTTATACCATCCCTATATACCGGATAACACCATATTGTTATTGATCCTTGTACGGATCACACATGATTGAATAAATTGAAAATATTTACAAGAATATGAACAATATCTTTGCTAGTGTAAGGTAAACATGTTATTATATATATGATCTCACAGATTAAATATATTTTGTGTTTAATTTTTAGTTTATCAATGAAAAAAAATATGAAAGCCAAATAACTATCTTTGATTTATGTACTCGTTCAATCGAGAAGTCAAATATGAGAACCAACAACAAGAACATCAACTATTATGCACCTTATAAAATAAAAATTAATGTACAGAAAAAATAGTTCTAAAAATAAAATGTACTCCCTCCGTCCCATATTAGATGGGCACTTCCAACTTTATACGGTGATTAACAAATTATTAATACATTGGAAGACTTTATCATTTTGCCCTTTATTTATATCAATGCACATTAAAAATGAGTTACAAAAAATACACATAGATTATAGGAATGGTTAGTATTGAGAATTGTTCACTTCAACTTGAATTGAAGGAATGATATACGTGCAGTGTCATTTGCTTTTCAAACAAAAACTTTAAAAATCTTTCAAGTTTGATTAAAAATTTGGGAGGCAAATAATGAAATATTTCATCAGTAAAACGTATAGTAACCAACTTTTCCTTCCAAAAGTTTTTCAAACTAAAATTGTTGAAAACCTTTCAAGTTTGATTAAAATTTTTTGGAGGCAAAAAATGAAATATTTTCCACTTATTTTTTCCTATATAAAGAATGGTATTTGACCTACTTAAATCATAAAATAAATATGACAACAACACAAAGACATCAAATTTTATTTCAAATTGATCTAAATATGTTTGTTGATTCAGATATTAATATTGTTACACAAGAAATTCCTGATCTTAATATTGCTGCAGATATACTATCTGATTTGAATTCTGAATCTACCAATCCAATCATAGGGACATCTTCATTAAATTATTTATTTTTGAATTTAAATATCGAGCCAAATGTTGAAGATGATACAATACCAATAGAGCCGCAGGCTTCACAAGAACACCTATCACTAGAAGTGCCAAATATTGGTACGTTTTAATTTTTAGTATGAATTTCTTTTTTTTTGCATGTTTAATATTCTTCTTCATTTTTTTGCATGTTTAATATTCTTCTCCATTTTTTTTCATGTTTAATATTCTTCCTCATTTTTTTTAGAAAATAACAATTCACATAATGGCAATGGAGATGAAGAATTACCAACACCAGTGAGGCTAAGAAAAGTGCTGAACAATGAAGAAAGAAGAGTATTATATGAATTTTTACTTAGAAAAAGTGTTGACGGAAATTTGCAAAAGGGAACATACAAGTTGGTTGTGACACAATTTTTTGTTTCTATCGATACAGTTCATCGTATTTGACAACAATCAAGTCGCGGTGTACATGAGGATGTATCTCATAGAAGGACGAAAAATTGCGATCGTAAAAGAATAGAGCTTGATTGTTATCGATTTTGTGGGATTCCTCTTCATAAAACAGACCACTATTCGATCTCTGGCTTGTTCATTAGGTATGAAGAAGTCCACTTTGAGTAGGCGTTTACAATCAGGGGATATTTGACGTCACTCGAGTGCTATAAAATCTTTTTTTATCAGATGAAAATAAGATTATTCGATTGCAATTTTGCCTATCAATGATTGATGGTAATAACAAACCACATGCTCCATCTTTTATCGACATGCACAACATTGTCCACATAGATGAGAAATGGTTTTACATGACCAAGAAGTCTCAAAAATTCTACTTGCTACGAGAAGAAGAAAATTCAACACGCACCTGCAAGAGCAAAAATTTCATAAAAAAATAATGTTCTTAGCTATCGTGGCTCGTCCGAGCTTTGATAGAGAAGGAAAAGAAATATTTTCTGATAAAATTGGAGTATTTCCTTTTGTATTGCAAGAGGAAGCTCAAAGAAGTAGTGCTAATAGACCTGCTGGTATGATGGAGACAAAACCAATAACTTCGATGACTAGAAATATCATAAGATCATTTTTGATTGAAAAGGTAATTTCATTGATCAAGGAAAAATGGCCAAGAGAAGATTCAAATATGCCGATATTCATTCAACAAGACAATGCAAGAACACACATCAAAATTGATGCTGAGGAATTTCGACAGACGGCTACTCAAGATGGATTTGACATTCGTCTAATGTGTCAACCGCTGAACTGTCAGAATTTAAATATTTTGGACCTTGGATTTTTCAGTGCTATACAAGCCTTACAACATCAGAAGGCACCTAAAACATTCGACGTACTTATTGATGTTGTTTTGCTTTCATATGAATCTTTTCCAGCAGAATTGTCCATTCGTATTTTTCTAACAATGCAGTCATGCATGGTAGAAATTATGCGAATAAAAGATTCTAATAAGTACGATATCCCTCATATCAAGAAATCGATATTGGAAAAAGCAAGCCAACTTCCTATTCATCTGAACTGGTGCAAGAAGTGTTGAACTATTTAGGTTGATTATAATTTTAAATTAATTATCGATGTGATTTCTTTTGGTTGGACATGTCTCTTTTATGAATAAAAATTTATAATTATATTTGTTGATTATTTTAATTATTCCCTCATTTTGGTAATCACACGAGAAACTTTTGGTAATAATTTTTTTACCATAACCGTAAACGTTTGTTGTAATTCTTTATCCTCATATGCATCTTCTCCTCCTTCTGAAAATTTGTTCAAATCAAATTGATAATCCACGACGTTCAAATTAAAATTTCGTTGAATTTTTTAATATGAACCTTCAATTTTTCTTCGTTGGATCTTCATGAAATACCTCTAATGAATCTTCAACTTTCTTTGAACTTTCTGAATCTTCATCTTTTTTAGCGGCCACTTCAACTTGTTTTTTTGAATCTTTAAATTGTGGATGACTATTTCTTACTTCCCGTTCCATTTTTTCTTAGAGCTGTTAGCACTGCTTCTTTGGATGACTACTTTTGACAAAGTAATGCTATTTTTGAATTCTTTTTTATAATGTGGCAGTAGTGTTACTCCACTAGTCAAGTACAAAAATAATTTTATACTCTTGAGAGTCCATTTATGGGTTGGAGTGTTCAAAGTAATTAATTAGCTTCTTGAAAAATGAAATGTTGGGTCTTTAAAAGTTGTTTAAACTTTCAAAGGTCATATTAATTGTAGGGGTAAAATGGAAAAAAAATAATTAATTCTATCCTAATTTAGTAAGTGCTCAAGTAATATGAGACAAACATTTTTAGTAAGATGCTCATCTAATATGGGACGGAGGGAGTAGTTGTTTTCTTAACATGTTCATATGACATCTAAAAAATTTAATTCATATACTTTAATTTTTAAAATATTTATACTATTAAGTTGTAATACACGTGCAACACACGTGTTTGAGAACTAGTCCTTAATAAAATTGTACCTATTTAATATGATTTTCTTATTATGTCAATTTACTTATTTATGTAAGGGTATTTTTTTTAATAATTGTTCAAATCACACACAAATTATGACAGAAATTATTGTTACCCACTTTCACTTTGTAGGAATCCTATAAGATAGTAATAGCTCAGCTGAATCACGCGCAGCCTATTTACGCATCCTCTATCACTTTTTACAGGTTTCTTATGAACAAGTTGGGGAATTCAGTGGTCCGCCATAACTTCCGTCAAGCCAACAAAGTAGCAGACTCTTTGTGCAAAATGGGTACCAAGCTAACATCGTCCTCACAACCCACTATCATGTTCACTCCACCGGATCCAGTCTTAGCTCTATTCCAGGCGGACCAGTCAGGAGTAGAAACTACTAAACTAGTATTAAAGACTACTTGTAATAAGTTAGCATGTTTTGGAATCCATCTGTAATCACCAACTATGGTGAAAATGCAACGGCCACTAGGCCTGTAACCGTTTGATTATATATAAAAAGTACCTTTAATATCCAAAAAAAAAGCTGAATCAGCAAGTGAACACGCGAATATGAGCCACACAAGAGTAAAGTTATATAGACATATCTCTATTTATCATGTAGCAGTCCACATATTTTTATTAATATTTTCGTTAAATACTCTAATATAGCCGTTTATTATTGATCATCATATACCTCCATTGATATTTATTTTTTTTCAAATTTTTCTCTTTATTCGTTTTTAGGGCTTGTAATTTCTTAAGGTTTCTAGTTTCTTCTTCAAAATTTGTGTATAAAAATTAGGATTAGCTAGTTTGATACTTATGATATCAAGTATCAATTTAGCTAGTTTTCACTGAATTACTATCTCTTCCTCCTTAATACCATAAGAGTATATATACTCTAGTGGTATCAAAGAGTAATTGAGTAGTGTTTTCAATGAATAATTGTTTTTTCTTCTTTGATACCACCAGAGAATGCAAATATCGATTTAGCTAGTTTTCACAAAATCACTACCTCTTCTTCTTTGATACCATCATAGTATATATATACTCTGATGGTATCAAGGAATAATTGAGTAGTGTTTCAGTGAAAAACTATTTTTTCTTCTTTGATACCACCAGAGTATATATATACTCTAATGGTATCAAGTATCAATTTAGCTAGTTTTTTCACTGAATCACTATCTCTTCCTACGTATCAAGGAGTAATTGAGTAGTGGTTTCAGTGGAGATTGACTTTTCTTCTTTGATACCACCAGAGTATATACATACTCTGGTGGTATCAAGTATCAACTTAGTTTGTTTTCACTGAATCACTACCTCTTCCTCCTTGATACCACCAGAGTATATATATACTCTAATGGTATCAAAGAGCAATTAAGTAGTGTTTTCAGTGAAAATCTGTTTTTTCTTTTTTGGTACCACCATACCTAATTCAAACTCCTGCTCGGATGAAACTAAAGTCTCGCCATCGATTAAGAATTGATTTTGTAATAAAGTATCTTGAGGAACATCATAATTTGTGTATGAGGCTATGGAGATAAGGAGATGATAGATAATGAATAAAGAAGAAAGCATGACAAATATTGGTGGAAAAGATGAAAACTAGGAAAGTATAGCACAGCGCTAGAGAAACTTTGAGTAGTAGAAAATATTTAATGCTTTCTTGATTTTCCTTTCCATGTGTACTTTCTTTTTTCTTTGTGCTGTACTTAAATTGTAATGTTATAACATAAATGGAATTCACGTAGAAGGTAGCTTGGGGGAGGATGAAGAAGGTAGCGAAGGAGGCAAAATTGGAGTGAGTAGTTTCGCGTACAAGGTAGCTTGGAGAAGAAGACAACGAAAGAGACAAACTTGGCGTGAATAATTTTGCGCTGAATTATAAAAAATGGTATAAAAGTAATGGGACATGAACTTGTAAATAGTTTTACTTTTGGGTACAAATATTATTTTCCCTTTTGAAATTAACTAATTCATTTTGATTTCTCAATGAATGTGTACTCCAACTAAATTCGATCAGCACATTTCAGTACCCACGTGACACTCCCAACAAATACACAAACATCTTTGTGTGTGCACCTGAGTGTACCTTACGAAATAACAAACCTCTTATCGTCTTCTTCCTTCCTCCGATCACCGATCACCGAGCACCGATCACCGATCACCGATAACCAAACAAACAACATCTGGCAAGTTTACTCCTTTTTTCTCGAATTTCTTCCACCAAAATTGATTATTTTCTCTTGAATCTTCAGTTTTGTCTCTGTCTGTGTGTATGAGTTTTTTTTGTTTGTATAGAAGGTAGCCCTAGGTATAGAGAATTAAAATTGGAATATTGAGGTTTTCGTCTAGAATTTTGATCGGATCATGTAAGTTGATGTTTCGTAGCTAGCGAGTAAGCTCTCACTTTAAAACCCTACATTTTGTTTCTCAAAGTAATTTTTTTTATTGCGGTTTGCTATTTGGTTATCTTTCTCTTTAATTGTGTATGTTTTGCTATAATACTGCATGCTTTTGGTATTTTCGGTTCTGTAACTTAATTTTTTATTTTTACGATTCTCAACAATGCTTAAGTTCTCATTTTTGGCCGGAAGGAATTCTCCTTTGGTGAATAAGTTCATTTATATTCCAATACTGGAATTGGAGCTGAATCCATTTAGTTTGGGGTTGAGGCTTAGTTGGTTTGATTGTATTTTGGATTAGTTTCCTCCATATTTTCTTGTAGGCTTTTGGCCTTCCACAGTTATTAAAAGAATTTTTAGAAACACAGCTGGCTATATATTTTTTTCGTAAAAGTGTATAAAGAACAGAATAGAGGATAGAATTGTGAGAAGAGTAAAAAATTAGAAAAATCTGTGTGTGCACCTGAGTGTACCTTACGAAACTACAAATACTGATTTTTTTTATTATTTAAAAATAGACCCAAACAGGACGCTTGATTACCCGGAAGAGAGATGGCTATGGAGGGTGCACCATCTTTTCCGACTTGGGAAGAAATTGAGCTTTCAGAGAGGTACTCTTCTTCTTTTTTTTGGGCTAATTACCCAGCAAAGAATTTTCTTTTTTGGGTTTATTCTTGATTCACTAAGCAACAATTTGGTCAAAATTGTTTTCCAATCGTCATGTTCAATTTTGCAGTTATCTGGTGTGTTGTATGTTCCAAGAAGCAGCAGCTTTGTCTTCCTCAATTATTGAGCAATTAATTGAGAAAAATGGTAAAATGAATGAAAACAATTGCGAATTGGGTGATATGTTGGAATCAGCTGCCATGATTTTGGTGCAGTCCTACAAAGGGCTGGGGAGGTACTTGTTTATGCCACTTCTATTCATTTATGTATTACCTGCATTTTCTTATTCTATTACAAAGACTTTTAAGAATATTGTTTGCCTGAGTTTTAGGGTTAAATGACAATCTTACTTGAGCATTGAGAGTTGAGAGTTGCTTTATTATTAGCTGTTACAAACTGGGTTGAATTGATAGTCTCTCGGTTGTTAGGTAGGAAGAAAAATGTTTTTTAGGAAAATAAGAGGGTTTCTTACTTATTTTCTTGTGTTCGGTATGTAAGAGAACTTTTTACACTAAAAGCATTTGTATATAACACTATGGGAGGTGGGGTTGGGGATGAAGATGAGGTGTATTGGGGGCGGGAGAACACAACTAACATGGAATGCCACTTGTGAACTTGTTTTTTGCCTTCTTCTACTAGGGAAGTCATTTTTTCCTAATTTTCAGGAACTTGTTTTCCTCGAGAAAATGCTTTCCGAAAGTGTTGACCAACCGAACATGTGAAAAGTGGAAAATAAATGTTTTCTTCCTTATAGAACACACTTATTGAACATTGTTAGCAGATGGATATTGATTTTCTGTATTCTGATCTATGTTGCTCGGACTCTTCAAAAATGTCAATGGGTGCATGTCAGATTCTCCAGAACTAGTATATTTTTGGATAATCCAACACGGGTGCGGCATCGAAAGTGAATAGTCCACGCAACTGAGATTCTGATATTGCTTGGATTTATGAGTACCTCTGAAATGCCTTATATGGAGTGACTCTGATGTATGTGTATTATTGGTCAGACTAGTGAACTGCTTTCTCATCTTTTACTGTTTCTCGATGTGGTAATACTTCTGCTTTCTTTCGTAGAAAAAAACGCTTCGAGTGTGCTTTAATTCTGACACTAATATGGTTTTTATGTTTGTCAGGACATCAGAAATACTGAAGCAGCTGAAAATGCTATTTGGTTCAGTCACTGCTATTCCTGCCCAAGTTTTCCTTACTGGGTACCTCATTTCTTCAACATGCTATTTCCCTAATAATTGCACATCTTCCTTTAGCACAGATAATCATCCACGTGAATTTGATGTTTCTCAGCTTGGTGGTCTAGTGAGATGATTTCTTTTCCTTTTAATAAGGTTGGGCGTCGTTGTTGGAATACAACTTTAATTACCATTCTCAATTTTATGCTGCAATTCCTTTATCATTCACTTTTTTTCATACTGGATCTCTATAACTTGAATTGTTTTAATGGCATAAAATATAAGAGTGCCTTTAAAAATCGAGACACACTCTTTGCTTTGACATGTTTCTTTTGGTTTTGAGATCCTGAATCTGAAATCATGTACTCCCCGGTATCCCATGTATCCAAAGTAAACAGAAAAAAGTTTCATGATCCCTCTCCCGAGCTTGAAATGTTCTTATCATTGCAAGGTTGCTCCTCATAACTTCATTTTCCTTCGCCATTTTTAGAAAGGCTCCCTTCTTTGATATGGAAATGACTCTAAACTTCTTCTCCAGGGTGTGTCTCCAGATACCAGATCGCCCTTCTGCTGAAGTTCAAGAAATTCTAGAGGAATTCCTTACAAAGTGGAGATATGTTGATGGAAAGTATTATACTGTTGCAAGCATGGAAGAATTTAGCAATCAGATTTCTCTTGGAGTTGATAAGTACCTGGAAATTATTGAGCTCTATGTGATAACCTTTTTGGGGAGGATTCTAGGAAATTTGGATCTTGCTATCTCTTGGGTTGAGAAATCCCCTCTACCTGAGGAGAAGAGGCAGGTAAGCAATAATCTTTCTTGCTTCATTTAATTAAAATGATGGTCTCATGTGATTTTTTTTTCTTTTGTCCCCTACACTCTTCCAATTTTTGCTTTTGCAGGGCATCAATTGGAATAACTGTGTTGTTTTCCTTGTAAAGTATGTTGTTGGAATCTATATTCTTGAGGTCCTTAGCACTATGAGTTGAAGTTCCTTGGTGATTTATGGTTGAATATATAGTCTAATACGCCCTAATTTTGTGAGATTAAACTTTGTTGAAAGAGAAATATGCTTATAGAAACTGTGCAATGCAGTGTGACTGAGACACCTTTGTTGTTTTTTGATATGCCGTTGGTGGTTTAGCTATTTTGTGACAGAGCAACTTATAGCTTGGGAATTTTCTAATTATTTCTCTGTATTCCAGGATCTTTTGAGGCAGTTGCACTCCATGAATACTTTAAAGCTGGTCAGATCTTCGCAGTCCTCAGCATTACCGATCCAAATAGATGAATGCACAACTGATTCCACTTCCCTGATTGAAGAAAAATCATGCAATGGAACAGAAAATATTTTGGAACACAGAGACCAGTCTAAGGGAGAGAACACCATGAAACAATCAATTCTGGAGTTCCCTAGACGGAGAACTCCATTGTGGTGGTTTCGTACAGTCACTTTGAAGTTTGGAAGTAGTCGCTTGGTCTTATCAAACGGAAGTATCTTTCTTGGTTTTTTGGCGGCACTTGTTTACTATACCGTGCGGAGAAAACAAGCCTCTTTATGGAGGTAATATAGTCTCTCTGCCACTTCTCTTCTAGATAAAGAAGAATTTACTGTTATTATGATTTTCTTCATCTTATAGCTGTGGGAGACACATATTATTGTGTAAAATCTACCTAATTTCTCATGACATGGTCACTGTATAAAATAAAGTGAATTAGTGCACAACTTGTGCATTGAAGGATGTTTTTCCCTTATCAACTTAACTTGCATAGTATTAGCAGATGATTTAGCGGACATATCAAATTGACAAATTCCCTCCATTATCTTGAAACAACTAAAACTGATTCTTGATCTTTCATTTATTGTTTTTGCTGGATCAAAGTCAAATTCAACTTATTGTAGACAGTGGATGGAAATGCACATTATATTTGATTACTGCAGCAGTGTGGCACTTATGTGAAGCTGTGTATAAAGATACATGCATATTTGAACCTAGACTTTTTAACAGAAAACATCTCTAAAGTATACCCTAAAGTTCAAGTACATCCTTAATGTATCTCAATTAACAAGAAACATTCGTGATGTATCTAAAAATAAACAACTTTGATCCAAAGTTAACTTTCCATCCAAACACCAAGTGAAAAACAAATAAAAAATGCAATGCTCGTGATTCGCTTTTGAAACAGAAAAAATAGAATATGCCCTCTTCTCACCATTTGAGCAACTACACTATCTTCTTCCTCAAATTCCATAAAAATATTAGAGAAGAATCACATGCTCAACTTTATTCAATCATTCAATTCTATCCCGATCAACCTTACAGACAGCTCACAAAAGACTCAACACTATTGATTCGTTAATGATAAATGGAGAACAATCTAATGATGCTGTTGCTATTAAGGATGCAATAGTTGCTTTCTATCAAAACCTGTACAAGGAAGATGAATGTTGGAGACGAAATCTCAACATTCTAGATGTACAAGGCATAACATTAGAAGAGCAAGAGGGGTTAGAAAGGGCTTTTGAAGAGGAGGAGGTGCTGGAAGGGATTAAGATGTGTGCAGCAGGCAAGTCCCCTGGGCTAGATGGGTATACTATGGCTTTCTTCCAAGCTTTCTGGGACACAATAAAAGGAGATCTGATGTGAAACTTCCATAGGTTCCACTCTATGCAGAGGTTTGAAAAAAGTTTCAATGCCACTTTTGTGGCCTTGATTCCAAAGAAGGTGGGGGCAAATGACTTAAGAGACTTCAGGCCTATTAGGCTTGTATCAGCGGTATACAAAATAATAGCTAAAATATTGTCTGAGAGATTTAAAAAGGTGATGAGTAGGTTGATTAACAATCATCAGATGGCTTTTGTCAAAGGGAGACAGATAATGGATGCTGCACTTATTGCCAGTGAACTAATTGATACCAGAATTAGAGATGATGTGCCAGGGGTGATGTGCAAGTTGGACATAGAAAAGGCTTATGATTACCTAAATTGGAACTATCTAATAAACACTCTTAGACAGATGGGGTTTGGGTTCAGATGGCTCAAATGGATTGAATTTTGCATAAAAACCACCATGTTCTCTATTTTGATAAATGGAAAACCTGCAAGTTTTTTTCCAGCAGAAAGGGGTCTTAGGCAAGGGGATCCATTGTCACCCTTTTTGTTTTATTATTGCGATGGAGGGACTGGAAAGTTTGATGAGAAAAGCTTCAATCAATAACTGGATAAGAGGACTCAGCCAATGAAGTTATGGAATTGACACATCTATTACATGCAGACGATACACTGGTGTTTTGTGAAGCTGTACCAGAGCAAATATGTTACCTAAGGGTAATATTGGTGGTTTTTGAAGCATGTTCCGGGCTGAGAGTGAATTGGAGGAAGAGCAACATTTTTCCAGTATCAGGAGATACAGGCACTAGCAGATGCTCTGAAATGCAAGATAGAGAAAATGCCCACAATCTATTTAGGCATGCCATTAGGTGCTGAACACAAGACACTTCACATTTGGGATGTGATAATTGAAAAAACTGATAACAAGCTAGCCTTATGGAAATCACAATAACTATCTCTAGGAGGGAGAGTTTCATTGATCAATTCAGTACTGGACTGCCTACCAACATATGTAATGTCTCTTTTTCCTATCCCTGGGGAAGTGGTTAAGACTCTAGACAAGCTAAGAAGGGACTTCTCATGGCAAGGGAACAAAATCGAGAAGACTGGACAACAAAGCAAAAGATATGGTGGTCTAGGAGTGAGAAACCTAAAATTACAAAATGAAAGCCTGATCATGAAGTGGCTCTAGAGGTACAATCAAGAGTATCAGGCCTTATGGAGTGATATCCCATAAAATATGGATAGGAGGAGCAGTGGTGCACAAATGAAGTGATTACCACAAATGAAGTGATTACCACCTTTCTGGAAAGAGGATTGGTGTGGCGATGGCACCTTACAATCTTTATTTCCTGGACTCTTCTCTATATGTGTAAACCCTGAATGTAGCATACAGGAAATGTGGTCACCACAAGGATGGAACTTGGTTTTTAGGAGGTTGCTTAATGATTGGGAAATAACCTGGGTGATAGATTTGCTGAATAAGATTGCTGGATTCCCTGAGACCAACATGGAAGAAGACAAATTGATATGGCGGCATCATAACGATGGCGTGTTCTCTGTTAATAGAGTTTACAAATGGGGATTAGCTAAAAATTCAGGCAGAAGCAGCAGGCCCTTGGAATACCATTTGGAAGAGCGTGGCTCCACCAAAGGTGAAGTGCTTACTTGGTTAGTGGCTAAGAGAGCTTGCTTGACATATGAGTCTATGCAGAAAAAGGGAATTAACACTGCCTTTAGATGTACACTATGCAAAAAAGCACTTGAAACCAGCAAGGACCTTTTTCTTCAGTGCGAAGTAACTGCACAAGTGTGGGAACTCTTCTTCAGCATAGCTAATATTAACTGGAGCATGCCAGAGCACAAAGCAGACGTCCTTAGTTGCAGGATTATCTGGAAGGAGAGAAATCAGAGGATCTTTCAAGGGAAAGAATGCTCTGTATAGAATATTAAATGGAAATTTATTACTACTTTAGGCTTTTGGTGTAAAGAACAGAATATAAAAGAAGAAATCCAATTAGTGGATTTTATAGGTTCCTTGTAACTAACCATGACTATTTTGTAAATTTTGGAGGTGGCCTGCATAGCCCTGAATGCTGATGAATACAACTTTTACCAATTTCAAAATTTTTTTTGCTTCTTACAAGAATTCCCCAGTATAAAAATGTATTACTATCTATTAACTCACTTAAGCATTCTTTACTTTACTTGCCTGCAAAAATCGGCAGTACAAAGTGCAAAAAAGAAGAACTTATTTCTGTTCATCTGTTTCAACTTAAACTCATTGGGAATTACTACTCTAGTAATGCTGCCAAATTATCAATAAAGTTTGTCAGCTCTTTTCAAACTTCAATTTTCTGATACTCCTTTGTCTCTGTCTTTATTTTATTTTTTTTGTTTTGCCTAGAGAAATCTTCTACTGTAATAGTCCAGTTGACTGAGTTTTTATTAATGCTCGATGTTTTTTGCAAATTTTTGCTCATTAATGTAATCTTCTTCCCGGAGTCGAACTATATAACTAATCTGATAAGCATAAACTATCATGGAGAACGTTTAGCAGATGCAATCCCACACAAAAAATACACACACATACACACATATTTAAGTGCCTTTTTGAAGCAAAAACATTTTTGGTTTTCAGAAAGCTTGATCAAATAGACTACTAGCTAGCTTCCAGTGACTTCACGTAAATTATTATTGACCGTATGAGAAAATAGAAAGACTTGAGAAGCATGGGCTTCTGCCCTAACTTTTTTGATCAGATTTAGGTAAGAAGATAAAGCTACACTCAAATGGGGACGAAAGAATATTTTCAGTTTCCATAGGTGAATCATGTGCTATGCATGTGTTTTTGAAATTTCCGTTAGTTTTTGGACGAAAAGTTGACTCTGGATTAAATTTGTTAATTTTTTGAATACATCAGGATGTTTCTTGTTAATTGAGAAACATTAAGGATGTACATGAACTTTAGGACTCGTTTGGTTGGGAACAAGTTATCCTGTGATTAGTTATCCAAGGATTGTTATCCCACCCTCAATGTGGGATAAAAATAACACTGCAATCCCGGAAATAGGATAAGTTATCCAGCGACTTTATCCCAACCAAACATGGGATAAACTCATCCTAAAACTGATCCCGGGATTAGTGATCCCTTATCCCTCCTGCCAACCGAGCCCTTAGAATATACTTTAAGGATGTTTTCCATTAAAAATCCTTGGAACTAACTTGTCAGGAAATGGAATCAGGTTTAGAAGATATAAAACATTATTTAGCATGTGAAAATAAGTCTATTAATCCATTGGGTTGGCTCTATAATTCTAGCTTTTTGTATTGCAAGTAGTCATGAGAAACCTTTCCTGTTAAGGGCATAAACTCTTGTACTAGTTACATCAGTTAAGAGTCACCTGGTTTTGTTGCCGTATGCACATAGGTAGCAAGTAAACCTCATTCAAGCACATGATGCAACTGCTCTAGCAGTGTTTCATGTTATACCTGTGGGTCTATGAGAATCTCATACCATAGTCAGAACTCACCTATAGCTGTCTTTTAAGTTTACTGCCAATCAAAAACTCTAATGAAATTATAGAATGATGTGGAGATGTCCAGTTGGGCATATTGTTTCTGTATCAGTTCTTTCTGCTTTCTTTTCTGGCATATTTAAGTTTGCAAATGCTAGGCTACTACGTGCTTGGACTTGGCTTATGTTAGACATGTATTGTTTGTCAATTACGTGATATCTGTGGGCCTATTGTCTCACCAACTTTTCCCCGTCTTGTATTACAGTGTTCTTAAGAGACAAGCTTCATCTACGAAGAAGGCTTTGGTTGACTTCTGGCAACTTGCATTCTCATATCAAGTGAACCCTCTTGCTGCTGTTCAACCACTCCCGCCTGCAACACGTGGAAGCCGGTGATGCACAATTTTGTTCCTCATAGTTGCTCAAAACCAGAGCTGTTGTAGTAGATAAATAAAAGATCACTGAAGATATTGTTACTATCATCTTAAGTTGGAGTGGAACATCCAGAAATACAATAAAACTTGCTTCAAGATCGCATTCTTCGTCAATAGAGTGCTGCCTGCTTTCATAACTTTGTCTTGCCTTTTTTCTGTGGCATTAATTTATTCTCTTAGCAAAGAGGGGGTCTCAGATTTCTCAATGTTAAATTTTATGCAGTGGTAGTGTGGTACCATTCATTTTATGTTGAGTTTTTAACTATAGAACTTCACTCCTTTAGTTGTTTTTCCGTTCATAGAATGAAAATTTAAGCTGAAGATTTTGAATGTGCATATAGTGCCTTGTGTATTGCTTAGGTCTGTTGAAACCCTGCCACAATGTGGAGATGTCATAAATAGTGTTGAGCTGTGATGAAATTGATTTTGATAATTGACAACGATTGTTGGAAGAACCAGGTTCCTTTGCCAATTTTTCGAGCTCAACCAAGACAATTGCTCTAACCATCATTTTGTCTTTCATTTAGAGTCCTAGTGTCCTGAGCCAAATTGATATCAGCCAATTCAGCTAAAAGGTTTCTCTTCTTCGTGTCCAGTTCACCACATGCTAGTTTTCTCCAGGATTTTCTTCTTCAGCATCCTTAGCTTCAGGCGCAAAACATAGTCAGGGCATCCCATTACTTCAAATTCGTTCCACCAATTATGCACTAGTTCCAGCAAACCATCAATTTTTCAAACTTGAAGTAGGGTTTCTGTTTTTCCCAGTCAACCACATTGCAACAAAATAGGACAATGGTCCGAAGTCACTCTAGGCGTAACCATTTCTTGAAGAACTCCTCCCATTCTACACAGTAGAGGAATCTATCCACAACTTGTGGACAAGCCCATTTGCTTTTAAGTTACCTTATATTGTCCTCTCATTGTGAATAATATAGAGTTTTAATGTTGCCTTTTTTATTGAGTCCACATGTTAATTAAACCCTCTCTTGACAAAATAGCAGTTTCACTCTTCAAAGTTCAAAACCAAAATTTGTCATTACCTTTAAACCTTTGCCAACTGAGAGATTTCTTTCTTCACAGCAAACAGTATTCAGATAATCTGTTTATTTGTGTATATATACCAAGATATCAATGATGATTCACGCTTGGAGAACCCTATTTCCTTTCCCCTAAAAAAGGTATGCTCAATTTTCCCCTTTCAATTAACTCGTTTTATTGGCATAGATTGTTCTACTTGTTTTCTTCTTCTCAAGAAAGGGGAATTCTCATGTTATCGATCCTTTTTTTTTTTCAACACTTACATGTGTTTGAGAAATTCCATTCAAAGAAATTGAATGAAAATACTTTTGAGGAATTTGCATTTTTATGGGTTTAGGTTATTTTCTTTTTACCATGGATTGTTCTGCTTTGTTTTTCCTCTCTCAAGATTTGTGTGAGTGTATCTGTGTTGAATGGGAATTCTGATGTTATCGAATTTTTAAAGAAATTCCATTCAAAGAAATTGAATGAAACTGATTTTTGAGAAATTTTCTTTGTTTTTTATTAAAGATTTTAAGGGGTAGTTCTGATGTTATCTTAAATTTGAATGGAACTGCTTTTGAGAAATTTGCTTGATTTTCTTTAAAGATTCTTATGGGTTTAGGCTTTTTTTAATTTTTTTTGTTAAGGAGTGATTCTGATTTTATCTAAAATATTAATTTTTATGGGAATTGAGTAATTCTGTTTTTGAGAATTTGACCTTGAATTTCTTTTTTCAAGCTCTTTTGTGGGTATTCTTGGTAGAAAGGAATGCAGACTTTTCTAATTTTTGTTTAGTAGTAAGAAAATGAATGTTTTCTTCTCGGAGGTCACATTTGCATGATCATTTCTACTAGTTGATAGGCACACCCATTGATGGCTACTTTTGTGTGTGATCTTGTGCTTGGATATGAAATTGATGAAAACCTTTTACTTTGTTCAGTTTTTGGAGTTTTCAGATTTCCAACAGAGGTTGCATAGATGTAACATTCAGGCGAAGACAAAAGCAATGTGGTACGCCTAAGTTCATGTTATCAGTTACTATTTCTCAAGCCTGTAGTAAAATTTAAAAGTGTGATGCGAGTCATTGTCAATTTGCCTGGCAAGCTGAGCAATGAAAAAGGTAACGGGGTGAGGCAAGGCGATAATTGAGGCGTCACCTTCTAAAACAAGATGCAACCTTTAAAGCTTAAAACATTATTTTAGAGTTTTTCGATTATGGCATGGTGCACCAGCTCAAACTTAGAGTTGAGAAAATGCTCTAATGGGGGGCTCAGGATTTGTTCGGAACCCTGTGCACGCAAACAAACTATGCTACCCCACCAAATTCAACATTTCAAACTCAACGAAGATGTCGAAACTTTCAATGGAGGTGTCTCAATGAAAAGGCCCAATGCTCTGTTTTAGCAAAAAGTCACATGATAGCTCGAATTGATATGGAAGTCTCGGGACCCAAACCAAAGGTCCATCTAGACTAAAATAGACGTTTTGGAGCCTAACGAAACCATTGAAATCACATTCCAATGCCGTTTACTTGAAGTTTTGACCCCAAGTCAACCGACCAAACTTCAAAAGCTCTAAAACAGAAAAACTTGCATAAAAACCAAATTGTAATTTTTCTCCAAACTTTTGCAAATGTCAGGCTTCAGTTTTTATCCCCTGCATGACATTGGCAAAAGTATTGAGAAAAATTGCACAACGGCTTCATTTTTATCCCCCGCATGACATTTGCAAAAGTTTTGAGAAAAATTACAATTAGGTTTCCTTCCACAAAATGAGCGAGTATTTAATCACTAGTGTAACCATACCTATGCCTGATCAATTTTAACTGTAAATGTGCCAACCCCGCTCAAGTTTCTGCATTCCCTCATCCTCTTTCGGGAGTGCCAAAAGCATTACCAACTTCGCCAACCCCGCTCAAGTTTCTGCATTCCCTCATCCTCTTTCGGGAGTGCCAAAAGCATTACCAACTTCCAAGGATTTTCAACAACACATCACCATTCCGCCTTTGAGAGTTGTTGTGGTCCAATAGTAAAAAGGACTCAGGATGAGAGTTGCTGTTATAAAACATCTGTAAACCATTTGTTTCCAATTGTTATGAGTTTAATTTCCCTGCGCATATGGACTTTCCACACTAGGGGGGGGGGGGGGAGGGGGGGGTTTAGAATGTTGTGTGTATATAGACCTTCGCATTATTTTAACTGCGATGAACAATTACTTACGTTTTCACTATGACAAGTATATACAATTTTGAATACAATAAACATGCTTCCCTACTTCATGAGAAAACAAGGAAACAAAATTGTGTAAATGAGAATTCCACCAGTGAAGGATATAATATCATCTCTACTGATGATTCAGAAGCGCCAAAAAATTTAAAAACTTTCTGCTCAAAACAGTTGTACATAACAAGGAAAGTACACACAGCATCCTAAAAATAAGGACTTTGGTTATGGTCCAGTTGGGTTTTCATAGTAATGTGGTCATCAATATGCTTTGTGTACAGCAGAATAAGAATGAGGAAAATGACTTCCATAAAGGAAAGTATGAAAAACAAGTAATACAAATGTTTTTAGGATAATATTTTTTGCTTGCGTGCCGGACACAGAAACCCACTTATTTTCCATGAAAAACATTTTCCATCATACCGAGCACACCCTGAGAGAGAAAACACACAAACTATGGTTGGCGCAAGGGGGCACATAATTGTAGATTGATATCTTCATCCAAAGAAGACCTCATCAAGCTAAATGGAGTAGAAACATTAGCCTCTTCTTTTTTATGAAGTAAGTTGTATTAAAAAGAATCAAGGAGCTCCACAAAAGATAACAGATTAAAACTAGAAACATTAGCCTCTGTGTCAATCCCATGGAAAAAATATGAAAGAAAAAGTCGTTGCCTAACCATGACGTGTTACAAAGAAAAAGTGATCATACCTCGTACTTGGTAACTTTTTCCCATGCTTCCTTTGATGCAAACATTTTAGCA